>LOJH01005281.1:0-18618 GCA_001685095.1 Ellobius talpinus | reverse complement strand
GATAGATAGATAGATAGATAGGCAGGCAGGCAGACAGACAGACAGACAGACAGACAGATAGATAGATAATGGATAATTGATGGGTGGAACAAGGATGAAGGATGGATAGTGGATGAATGGATGATAAATAATGGATAAATTATGGGTAGATGGATGGATAATGGATGAAGATAGATGATGAATGGATTGATAGATGAGTAATGATTGGTTGGTGAATGATGTATGGGGATAAATGGAGAGATGGATGGATGGGTAATAGCCGACTGCTGACTGGCTGGCTAATGGACAGGATGAAGGATGGGTAGCTGGACAGATAGAAACTCTGCTCAGCCTCTGTCTTCCTTAGAAAGCCAACAGTATTTCATCAGCTCAAATTTGGTACAGCGACCAGTGTGGGGCTCAAAAGATACAGGGATAAATAAAGCAGACCCTCTGATACCCCATAAAATCCCCCAAAAATATTTTAAAATTTATTTTTTACATTTGTTTATTGTATATGCACACACACACAGAGAATTCAGAGGACAGCTTGCAGGAGTCTCTTCTCTTCTTCCACTATGTGGGTCTTGAGGACGGGACTCAGATCCTCAGACTTGGCAGCAAGTACCTTTAACCACTGAACCGTCATCTCCGTCGCTCCTGGATAAGGTTTTTAAGAGCATGAGTTCAGACCCACTAAGATCAAATGCCAGCTGTGTTATTCATCCTGGGGTCATGTCAGTGTTTGCCCTGAGGGCTCCTGGGGATTGCAAGAGCCAGACAAAGAGAAGGGGCCCTGGGCCTGGCAGAATCTGGGAGCGCTGGCAGCTACCACCTTGCTGGAAATTCCACAAGAGGCAGCAAGGGGAGTTGAGTGGTAGGAGATCCCAAGGCAAGGGAAGGGGCTGAGGGCTTCATGGAGCATGGTAGCACAACCTTCCAAAAGGAACAGGGAGCAGGCCCAGAGCTGGACCCAGACTCAGAGACTTGTCTGTGGTTCAGCAGCAAGTGCAGACCCACAGTGGCTCCTTTTTACCACTTCCAGCTCAGTTTGGAGTGTCAAGAAATAAGCAGAGGGCTTCATGATGGCTTAGTGAGTACAATGGTTTGCCATCTTCAGATCCTTGGGCCTTTCTAAAAGGAAAGAGTTGACTCCTGAAAGTTGTCTTCTGATCTCTACAAACATGCTGCGGCACACATGCACACATGCATGCACACTTGCACACACACACACAAATGTAGTAAAAAAGAAAAGCAATCAGAAAGTGAGAGGAGACTTCTGGGGGCCGGCTGGATGCCTGTGCCCAAGCTTAGAAACATGGCAAGTCCCCTTGGGCAGTAGACGGGGAGAGTTGACTTTCAGCTGCTGGCAGTGGCTGCTGGCAGTGGCTTCAGTGCCCTTTCGTGGGCTTGTGCAAGTCCAGACAGTGGCCTGGCTGGTTCCGGCTCCCCACCCCCTATTGCCCCAAGCTGTCCTAGCTCCCCACAATGGCACTTGCCTCAAAATAGCTGCCCATGTGAGGGCCAGAGAAAGGCAGAGATTAGACCCCTGGGGGGTTGAGGAGGGTGGCAGGAGGAGCATGTGGTACCCAGTGATCCTGGCCAGAATAACATCGGGAAGGTATAAAAGCCCTCTAGGACCAGGTGGCCTCAAACCACAACTGACAGCCGGCCCACACTCACTCCTTTCGGCTCACTTCTTTGGTCCTCTTCAGAAGCTGTCATGGGGCTCAGTGATGGGGAGTGGCAGCTGGTGCTGAATGCCTGGGGGAAGGTGGAGGCTGACCTTGCTGGCCATGGACAGGCTGTCCTCATCGGGTAAGAGGAAGAGACCCCCATCCCGCCACCTGTCCCCTAAAGATTACCAGCATATGGCTGCAAGGTGGAAGTTGGCAGGGTAGACCAGTAGGCTGCAATAAAGAGCTCAGATTTCATTTGATTCTAAGTGCTGGGGCCTAGACTGGGGAAAGGAAAGGGGGACCCATCCAGCCCAACTGACGTCAGCAGCTGGAACGAGCTTGAGCACCAAGAAGCTTATCATGGCAGACGGCCAGAATAATGAAGGCTGAGGGAGGGCTTGCCCACTCGTGTGAACTGGAAGCTTGCAGCATGTGGTTGCCTTCTGCGGTAAGAATCTCCTAGATAAGCCCAGAAAACCCGAGATTCTGAGTCTGGGCAAGTGAAGCGTGCTGAGGTTTGTTCGTGGGGCCTCACTTGCCATGCCTCACCCAGAGGCTGGGGCTCTTCCCTGGGCTCTGGGCTTGGTTGGTTCAGAAGCCCAGTGGGATATTCATGAGTAATATTTTGGCTCTGGGAGGAGATGGCCCTGTTTCTATCAGCCCCGACAATGTCCTTGAAGCTGTAGTTTGGAAATGAACTCCTTGCTACTTTTGATCCAGGGTGAGTCTTCCTCCTGATCCCAATGGTCTTGCATACTCCCTCGGCCCCTGTCCATTGCTAGCCCCTCGGCTTGGGGTCAAGGTCATCTGAGGTCAGAGTCCTTTGGGCAGCCATACTGGAAGGAGGCTGGGCAGCTGCAGGAACCCCTGGTTCTTCCTGCTTGTCTTTCTT
Organism: Ellobius talpinus; assembly: GCA_001685095.1. Lineage (NCBI taxonomy): Eukaryota > Metazoa > Chordata > Mammalia > Rodentia > Cricetidae > Ellobius > Ellobius talpinus. The sequence goes on along the minus strand of LOJH01005281.1, from coordinate 16,068 downwards.
CTTCAACTGCTCCCCCACCCCGCTTAGGTGCTGGGCCTACAGGCCTGTTTGACTGGACTAACCCCTACTCCAAGTTAGCACCAATTCCTAGGCCACAGATTTCCTATGTGACCTTGGACAAGTTGTTTCCCCTCTCTGAGACCCCTGACCACTCTTGTGCCCCGGGACTCGGAGTCTCTGCCCTCTTTCACTGTGGACAGCAGGCTATTGGGGGCCAGGGTAGGTAGAAGAGAGTCTTGCAAAATCCCAAGGCTGCCAGGCCCTGGGCAGTGACTTGAGGCTTTGAAGGAGACTTGGGGTATTGTATAATCAGAGAGATAGGCTTCCCTTCCCAGGGGAGTAATGAAGGCCTGCCAGGACCCAGGACCAGGTGGAACATGATGCCCAGGGCTGCTGACCCTGAAAAACCCCAAGTGAATGACATGTCTCAGACTTGGGTCATGGGGCCATACCAGCTATTCCTGCCTTCTCTGGTTTTGGGTGCAAGGAGGTGGCCTCCCAGGGAGTCATGCCAACTCTCAGGGTAGCAAGTGTCCCATAGACACTGGGCTCCTGGCCTGTCCCAGATACCAACCCCAGCCTTGTCTGCTGACCTCAGCAAGGTCATTTCTCCAAGTGCCTTAGCAGGCCTAAGCTGAAAAACACAGAGCTCTAGAACTAGGAGATCCAGCCGCTAGCAGAGCTGTGGGCTTCAGGTAGAAGGGGCTGGCTGCCTCGAAGCCTCAGCTTTTCCTGTATGGATCTTTTCTGGTTCATTTAAACCTGATTTTTTTTTCTTTTTTTAAGATTTACTTACTTGGTTTGAGTATTTTGCCTGCATGTATGGATGTGAAGAGGGCGTTGGATCCCTGGAACTGCAGATGGTTGTGAGCCACCCACATGAGAACTGAACCTCGTTCCTCTGGGAGAGCAGCAAGTGCTCTTACCTGCTGAGCCATCTCCCCAACCCCTACAATGCCATTTTTGTTAGGGAAAGGATTTAGGAGCCAAGAAAGGTTTGGAAACGACTTCTAGGGAAGCAAAGTCTCACATAATGCCAGAAGCGGCTCACAGAGTCTGAACCAGCCCATGTCAGTGTCATGGCGCCCCTAAGAAAGACTCCAGGTGGTGATAGTGGTGGTGAAGCTGGAGATTTAGAGAGGAGGAGGGAGTCTCACAGACAAGCCCCCCCTGTGCCCCTGTGTTACGAACACCTTTATGAATTCATGTATTACGTCTAACTGAGAGGTTTGGCATCTTGTCCCAAATCACATAGGTAGTAAGAATATGGATGGGATTCAAATCCAGGCTACTTGGCTGGAGTCCATGCTCTTGGTGACCCTCCTAGCTACCACCCCACATGCTCCTAGGCTGGGCTCTGATTAGGCGGCAGTGTAGAGGCCAACAGAGAGGCAGCCTCCCTTCCCTGACCAGCCTGTCTTCTGAGCCTGGCCACCTGGAAACAGGATGAAGAAAGGAACCCCAAGACACCATCGTTGGGCTCTCCCATAGGAGCCAAGTCAGGTGTGCTCAGGGAAATTCAAGGGCATGGGCTCTGGGGCACTACAGGGACTCCACCTGTGGAGCTCAGGGTTCAGAGAACCATGTGACTATATGGGACCTGTACCTCTCCTCCTGCGATGTGAGCAAGCCTCGTCCTCTTCTGCCTAGGGCTGGGGGAGGGGGAGGTTGGGGTAAGCCTTCTAGAAATCTCACCTAAACAACCATCCTGGTTTGCATTCAATGAGCCAAGACCCTTTGGATGGGTGACTATTTTGGCATCACACAGGACTCTGGGACAGAGCCAGGACTAGAATGCAGTATCTCTAAAAGCCTAAAGCCTCAAGTCCTTGTTCTTGCTCTCTTCGGGCCCCTTCCAGCCTGATGACCTTGGGCTCACCCTTGGGTGTCAGGCTACCCATCTGTCAGCAGCAACTCAAGGATCATTGTCGCTAGATAATAATAGTCAGGAGCTCAGGGACCCCGGACAAGGTGCCAGAGACAAGATGTCAGTGACGCACACGGCTGTGGATGGGCTCCCAGAGTGCTATTGGGACACAACCAAGGCTGGGGACAGACCCGCCAATCGTCACGGCACCAGCTTGTGTGCCTGGCTCTCCACACACATGAAGAACAGACTTGTACATCTGTGCGCATGTGCTTCTGAGAGCATGTGTGTGTGGAGGGGGTGGGTTCGTATGTTACCGTTTACAATGGGGATGCCTTTGTGTGACCGTGATAGGGCTCAAGGGGTCACCCAGAAGGTGAAGGGGAAAGCCATGCAGAACACTCGGGCTTCCTGTGCCTCCATTTCTACAGCTGTTACTTGCCAACATCAGGCTCTCTTAGCAGTGTGCTGCGGTGATGGTTGCCTCGGTGCAGCTTGGAGTCACAGAGCAAGTAGTGATTCGTGTGCATTCCTGAGTCCATGCAGCTGAAATGGGCACATCAGGGGTCCCTGTGGTCAACGGAGCTGATGACTGACACACAGTGAAGTGCTTGAGTGGTGGCAAGGCCTGTCTGTGATGCATGACCGTGGATGTGTAAGAGGGGCATAGACTGGCTGACCCCAGTGGCTGCATCAGGCACCCATCCACTGTGACATGGGATTATCCCCGCTGTGGGACATTGCGCCCTTATTGTCCTGCACTGAAGGGCAGAGACCCCACACTCCCTCTGCTGGTTGTGCACTAAACCCCTCAGTTCCTCCTCTGTGGCCTGATTCAATGGCAGACTCTGCTTCAGGTGTACTGTGGGGATTCGGTAAATTTGCAGGTAGAAACCTGTAAAGTGCTTTGCACAGGTGTGTCCTCTGTGCAAACCGCAGGTGGCACTCGTGCTCTCGATACGGCCCTCTCGCTCAAAACTCAGGACCCATCATCACCCGTCCCTCACTGTGATCATAACCAGACTGGCAGGCCTGGAAGGGGGACTGGAACAGGGGAGGAGCACCAGCACCCACCCACCACACACAGGCCCCATCGGTCCCACGGGGAGATGGGGCACCACAAGAGAAGAGCTGGGGCATCAGCAGACCACAAACTCGGGGGATCGTGGAGGGAAGTAACTCTTCAGTAACCAGACCTCGCTCTTGGGTTGGGTGAAGCGACTTGGTGTCCTGGTCATAGGAGACCCACCCCATGAGACCGTGGGGCAGGGGCCACGGGGACCAGATGCTTCCCACACGGCTTGACACACAAAGAGGAATGTATGTGCTCATAGACACGGTATCAGGATAATGCCGAGCTTGGGTAGCCAAGGTCACCCTGATAAACACATCAGGGTGGGGCTCTAGGGGGACTAGATGTGAATTCTATTACTGTCCAGGCTCCAGTTCTGAGATCTGATACCCACTTGTTGTGACCCAGGGCGGGCCAGTGCCTTTGACGGTGTTTCATTTGCCCCCAAGTGGATCAGGGATTGGCCTCATCTGGGAAGGGCAGTGATCCTTGCAGCCCTCACCTTCTTCCTAGAGCAGGGCTTGGGTCCCTGACTGGGCGAAGCCAGAGCTCCCAGGGTGGCAGGCAGGAGCAGCTATGGCCTTTGGTGGGTCACTTTGCCATCATCCTTAGAAAAGGAGTGAGGGAGGTTCTGAAGTCTACGCTGGGATAGGGGGTGTCTCACAGCGGTCACAGCTGGCCAGAGGTCATAGACTGGGGTAGCCTTCTGAGTCACCTAGCTCCAGTGGCTGCCTGGCTTCTCTGCACACCAGCCCTGAGATCCTGCTGGGGACCTTCCATTTCCATTGTCTATATAATAGGAAGAGCATGGATGACAAGGAAGGGCAGATGTGAGCCCCGCATAGAGCTGACATACGGGTGCTGAGCCCCAACACACCCCACTCTCTGGGTAACAGAGAAAATGGGGTGAAGATGCAGAGACGTCACTGCCCTTGCCCTCTCAGTGACCAGGAGAAGAAGAGGGTGATGGTATCAACGATAACAGAACAGCAGGCATTTATCCCACATGCACCCGCCCGACACTCAATGGGTTACCACATTTGACTTGTTAGATCAGGTCATGTCACCTCCATCCATAGGGAATACTGAAGCATGGAGAGGTGTGGTGCATTGGCCCAGGCCACACAACTGTGGAGAAACACAGCAGGAGTCTAGTTGCCTTCAGACTCTACCTGTCTCACTCCGTCCCTCCTTGTCCCCTAGGCTGTTTAAGGCTCACCCTGAGACCCTGGATAAGTTTGACAAGTTCAAGAACCTGAAGTCCGAGGATGATATGAAGAGCTCAGAGGACCTGAAGAAGCATGGCTGCACCGTGCTCACAGCCCTGGGTGGCATCCTGAAAAAGAAGGGACAGCATGCTGCAGAGATCCAGCCTCTGGCCCAGTCACATGCCACCAAGCACAAGATCCCCATCAAGTACCTGGAGGTAGGTGGCCAGAGCAGCAGGGCAAGTCTCCGAAGGCATAGATTTAAACCCCGGTTCAGTCGCTCTATGGGAGTGGCCTGGTTGCTCCCCACTAAAGCACCCACTAGACAGTTGGGGAAACTGAGGCAAGACTGCTCATGCAAGTCACAGAGGCAGGATTCCCACTTGGGAGCCAAGGGCATCTTCTGTTTTCCAACGCATGGCTGCCCCCACCCCCTGGTGGTCCAGCAGCAGTTGTGCTGTGACCTGGAAAGAAGCCAGGCCAGGAGCCCCTAGGGGTCTTCTCAGTCCCCATTTTGGAGCTGGAGTCCCAGGGCAGAGCAGGGCCAGACACAGGACTCTCTCCACTCCCTGATGGTGAGCTTGGTTCTGCAGACCCTTTGCTGTATCTGTGAGTTGTGGGACAGACTTCCCAGGGGTGTGTTTGCCAAGGAGCCCTGTGCTCTCTGGATCATCACCTGTGTCCCTCGGTGCCTCCTTCTGCTGTGTCCCACTCTCATGTCTGCTTTGTCACTTGCACATGAGGGCCCAGTGAGAAAGATCAAAGCAGGAGTTGCACCCCACTCCTGAGCTAGTAGGGGCCTGCCCACAGTCCCTGGGACCAACCGTAGCTCATTGTAAGTGATGAGCAGCAGGTAAATCTGCTGCATGACCTCAACCAGGCCACTTGATTGTCTCCTCAGTAAAATGCCACCACTTGCTTGGTACAGCAGCTTAGGCTGTAAAGGGCCAAAGCCCAAGCCACCAATGATAAGCACTATGACAGTTTTGCCATGAGCCTTTGGATTCTGGGTGACCCCACACAGATGCCAACTCCATCTGGCCAATGGCCTGATCTCACCTGTCCCTTCCCTTGTCAGTACCTGCTTGGTGTGATCCCAATAGTCACCCTCAGTCCCAAGCTCAGAGATGAGATGCACATGATGGGAGAGCCTTCTCGTCCTGGGTGCCCTGGGTGTCCCTGGTGTCCTGGTTGACCACAGATCCCGGGTGGGCTAGCGGACCCTGAGCAAGGTGTCTTGTCTGCTGCCTATGAGCTCTCATGGTCTGGCTGCTGGCTGGGCACACATCCTGAGCTCCAGAGGTGAAGTGGGGGGGTTCAAGTGCCCTTCCTGGCTATGTGACTTCAGCGTGTGCTGTGTAGCTGAAGTCTCTGACACATCTGTCTGCCTCAGTTTCCCCATCTACAAAGCAGGGATGGTGGTCATGCCTGCCTCCTGGTGGTAGGGGGGCTTAAAGGAGTTGGTTCACAACGATTGCACAGAATGGCATCTGGGACATCATAAGGGCCCAGGAAATGGTCCTGGAAGAAAGAGGAGGGCAGTGAGTGGGCACCCTTGGCTTCTGGCTGGCTCAGCCCCATGACTTGCAACCTCTTGTCCCCTCCTTTCAGTTTATCTCAGAAGTCATCATCGACGTCCTGAAGAGCAAACATTCCGACTTCGGATCAGATGCTCAGGGCGCCTTGAGGAAGGCCCTGGAGCTGTTCCGGAATGATATTGCTGCCAAGTACAAGGAGCTGGGCTTCCAGGGATAAGCAGACTGCTCTCACTGCCCGGCCCCCCAAGCTGGGACCCAGTGCCACGTAGCAAGTAGAGTGTGCAGTGTCCTAGGTTAGCAGAGAGCAGAAGAGGGGAACGCAGCATGGCGTTCAGCCAACTCACCCACACTCCTGGGGACAGGGCTCCAGGTGGCACCACCTGGGACCCAGAGGTGCAAAGAGGCCTCTGCTTCCTCAGTTCTATTAGGTCATGCTCAACTCAGTTCTCCTGTTACCTAAGTCCCAACCCACTTCCTCCTGGTTTCAGGAAAATCCCTCTTCCCACTGGTACATTTGATCCCAAATCCAAGTCACTGACTACCAGACCCTGACATCTGGTTGAGGTGGAGGGTTGCTTAGCAGGAGTGGAGGGTAGAAAGGAGGCCACAGGCATCCGGATGTCTCCTGCCACTCAAGTTCCCACTGACCCACCTGTTTCAATAAAATACCCTGAAACTCCTCATTTATTGTCTCTGCATGGTGCTTTTAGCCCATTTAGCAAGGGAAACACCCACAAGCATCCCGGGAAGAAACGGGAAGGTGTGTTCTGGGATTGCAGGCAGACAGAGAGGATGCCAGACAAGCCCCTTTCTCCAGTCACCTCTCAATGGCAGGCACACACCAGGCCACAGCGGAAATGTGGGTTTCTTCTCACATCCTGTGTTCGGGTAGTTGTATCTCCTGGTTGTCTGTCCTCTTTATGGCCAGAAGGTCAGCAGCTGCCACTGTTGGCTGCTGGCCCTGTCCTGGGGTCAGAGTCCCTGTTGCCTTCCAGGCTACTGTTTGGATCTCAGCTCTGCTACTTCCTGGCTGGGTGACCTTCTCACATTGCCTCAGCTGTTGGATCCACAGTGACATCTCTCCCCTGTATCCTGCCCTGGGCACCTGCCACTGATCCCCACATTGCCAAGGTCAACTGGTCCTGCTTGCATTGCCACCATTATGACACTGATTGGAGCCCAGGTAGGGGCCCTCCCTTCCCTCTCCCTGCACGATGGAGCATGTGAGCCTCACCAAGGACCTGGAGCAGGCCTGTTCCTGGGGCTGATACGGTCGAGCCCAATCAGCCAGGCTCAGACACCAGTCTTCAATAGGCTGATTAGACAGATAGTAACATGGAAAAGTAGAGAAAAAAGATTTATTCAATGTGGCCACACCTCTGAAAGAGGAACAGAGAGGCTTGGTGGCACTTCAAGTCAATCTTCAGGGTCCTAATATGAGGCGAGGTTAAAATACAGGGCCAGAGATATGCATAGCTGATCAGTCCTGGTCCGTGTGTGGTCTCACCCATCACCGTTGTCTTCTCTCTGTCCTGCAAGGGCTCTGGCAGTTGTCTGAACTGTGAGAAATTTCTTCCTGGGAGACAGAGCACCTCCTCTGACTGCACAAAACTTCAACTTTTTCTTCCTTGACATGGGATCCCAATTGGGGGAGTCCGTTGTTTCAAAGAGAGGGATGTCTTTTAGCACCTGGTGACCTGAATTTGACCCACGAGAAGATGGCTGAAGAGATCCAGCTCCATGAATTTATTCTCTGACCTCCACCATGGATCCATGTGTGCACATCTGTACGTGTGTGCACGCACATACACATACACACACATCAAGCATGCACACACAATAGTAACAATTATTCATAATAATAATGTCTTCATTCCTCTATGTGGCTATGCCCTTTCCTTATAGAAATTCCCTTGACTTTCAGACAATAGGCCCATCCTGACATGTGATCTTCCTAGGAGTCGAAGGAGCTGATTTTCCCCCTACTCTGAGCCATCCGTCAGCATTTCTGTCAGGGACGCTCCTGGCTCCCAGTTGTTAAATCAGCAGGAAGAAACACAGGCTGCAGAGGAATGCCAGGTGTTTGTCATTTGCCCTGCATTCATCCAGCAAATCATGTCAAACCCAGAGGTAAAAATAGAAGTGAGTTAAGAGCTCTGCGTGCTCACACGCCGGTTGCTTTTGTCATGCTCATGCCTCGTGGCGCCAGGGGCAGACACTTCGCTTCAGTTTATTTGAGGATTCTCTTCAGCCCCAGCCAAGCTTTGGCAGAGCCCACATGCTGAGTCTTGGTATGTGAGGGTAGAGGTGGCAGTTTAATTTCAGCTAGATCCTGGTATTGTCCTTGGGGCCACTGTACCCCCAGCTGCTCCTGAAAGCCCCTCCTGGAGTTGAGGCATGGATCCCCTCTGTACTCGGGCCCCACAGACCCATCCGGGTTTTGCTGTCTCCTCCAGGCATTCTGCACGGTGCCACACAAAGGCAGCTTCTAAGGCTTGGGTCTCTGTTCCATGTACCAAGTTATGGCCACAGAGAGAGAATGTATTTTCCTAATCCACACGGGGTACTCTGTGATCTGGAGGTGACCCCAAGCAGAACCCCTTTCTCTGAGAACCCTGCAATCTTGGTTATGTTCCACTCTGGGTACAGAGTGTTTCAGAGAGGGTTTCCCACCCCAAGTGGCAGAGAGTCCTGTGAGTTATTCCAGCCTTCGCCCTGCCTGCAATCTTCTTGGCTCTAGAGGGACCTAAGCTTCCCTTCCACACACTCAGGCAAAGATATGGGTTGTTTCTTGTTTTCAGCAGCCATGGCCTTTCCTGAGGTGTGAACACAGAAATCTTATAGTCTGAAAAGGTGTGGGCCAAAAAAGTGAGGGCAACACCCACTAGTGTCCAAAACACACTGTCCCACTGGGGCAAGTTAGCCCTATTTCAGCATCCTGAATACTGGGATTAAGTGTGTCTGCCACCACATCCAGCTGTTTTTTGCTTTGTTTCAAATCTAGAATCATTACAGTAGTGAGATAGAATGGATTCATGACACAAAGGCCACCACACTTCCCAACACAGAAGCTGTGATTAGTGACATCCCCTGTAGGACGACTGTGCTTTTGCTCCACAAGTAGCCTGTGGCACATCCATTCAGTTGGAACTCTGATGTGTGTGCCCTGCTGTGAGCTTGACTTGTAAACTGGAAGCTCTGATTCTGAGCTCTGTGTCTCTCTGTGTGTCTGTCTACGTGTCCGTCTGTCTGAGCCCATGCATATGCACACGTTCACGTGTGATGGTAGAAAGGGCTGCCGGCCCCGCCCCCACCAGCTAGCAGGGGACTGTGGGTGGACCTAGTGGGTTATGACATGGGGTTATCTGGAGCTTTCAACACGGAAGATTGACTCAGGTGAGAGGGGGGTGGGACCCATGGAGGGGATGGGCATCTCTGGTTCCGCTTAGCAGTGGTATGCCAACCAGTGTCCATGCAGAAACTCTCCACCAGATTTCCCCCAAAATAAGCCAACTGGGTTAGTCCACAGAAACCCTTAAACTGAGGGCCTGACAGTGTGTGTGTCGGGGCAGGATTACATTTTTTCTGGGAGTGTTTTGTGGTAGTAATGGGGAAGCCAGGCATGAGGAGTGAAAGGCATTTCCAAAATGTTTATTTATTCTAACCTGTTAGTTCTTTCAATAGCTCTGTGAGTGGAATATGACCATGATCGCCATCAGCACACACGATATTTCTATGTGCCACCTTGGGCAGGCTATGGTGTACCATATTGGAGTCAAGTACCATTCTTGATGTTGCTGTGGAGAGGGATTTAACATTTAAATCAAGAGATGCTGCATGAGGCAGAAGACCTCTGTGCTGATAGTGGGCCTTGTCCCATATGCTAAGAGTCCCCAGTAAGAAAGGAATTCTGTGCCCAGGGACTGTGTGACTCTGTCCTGGACCTCCAGCTCAGCCTACTTCAGTACCAGCTCCCTACTCTAAACCTCTTTCTCTACATCCTTTTGGTTTTGGTCTCTGGTAATTTTAACAGTACAACTGCCATTCCTGGTGTACAGATAGATGATGGGGCCATGGGTACAGTTAAAGCGCCTGCCCGAGACCTCCCAGCTAAGAAGAAGCAGAGTAGCATTGGTACCCAGAACTTCAGCTTGCAATGAGTGGTGTGCAATGTCATGGCATGGTTCCAGAGGGAAGGTTGCGTGTGTGAACATGTGTATGTGTGTTGTGTGTGCATGTGCATGTTTGCACAGCCTGCCCCTACACTCTCAGCTTCCTGGGATAAGCAGGGAACAGACATTCATGGGTGTTCTAAGTCCAGAGCTCACTAGCCCAGCAGTTGAAACCAGACACCAAATCCTACGCTGAGTGTTTGCAGTCAGGCCAGGCTTGAGAGTCTAGGATGACATCCAGCCTTCATGTGGTAGCCAGGTCCCAGGTCACTCACCTCTCGCCTGACTGAGGCATGTTTATGGGAGGCAACTGGGGTACTCTCCTGAGCCATATGACCTGGCGTGAGTTGTTCCACCCCTCTGTGCCTCAGTATCCCCTCCTGAAGTGTAATAATTTTCTTATTACTCCAAAGTTCTTTGGGGCTCAGAAGAGCTAAAGTAGCTTGCCGGTTTAGAATACGCCTGGAAGTGCTCACTCTTGTCACTGCCACCAGAACACAGTTCAGATGGCATTCTGACCAGGGTGGTGGCAGAAGCTGACTCCTCCCACTCTTCCTTCCTCTCTAGCCAAGTGCGAGGGGTCACCGAGGGAGGGAGGAGATGAACAGTCTGGTAAGCCACTATCCATCAGGTCCCTCAATCTCCCAAAGGCAATGTGGCACAGCCAGGTCTACCGCCTCTTGTCCTGATCCAAGGGGACAGAGCATCAGATGAGAAGAAGCAGGTGACAGGGGGCAGTGAGGGGACATGAAGGATAGGTTCAGATCAGGTCCACTCTGAGAAGAAATGATCAGAAGAGCTCTGCCCACTGCTCTCAGCAGCCCCTCAGTGTCACAGGAAGAAAGGAACAAGTGGGGAGGTGGGTAGAGAAAGCCTTGTGACTGTATTTACCCTGGGGAGTGGGGACAGAGTCCTATGTCACTTAGATGACCCTCTTCCAGCCCTTGGCCATGAAGGATGACTCAGCTTGGCCATGGGACCATTGTCCCCTCTGCCCCTCACCTGTCATTCTGGTAAGGCTGCCTCTCAAGATGCCGTGGCTGCCAACACCTGGAGCCTGTGCCAGGATGAGCCTGGCCAGCACTCAGGGCGGTGCACCCCTGCACGTCTCTTAACGGCCTCAGCTGGCCCTGTGTTCTCACTGGGGCAGTCCTATACTGGTACTGGCTTGTTCTGGGTCATCATCTGGCCAGGCCTTGCCTCTGACCTTGAGCCGCTTGGCACTCCCAACAGCCGGGCATCACTGTGTAGTGGCCACAGGGCCACAGCCCCCGACCCACTCCATGCTTGTGAACCTTTCTCTCCATGTTCAACCATTTCGGAGTCCAGGAGACTGTGGGTTTGGAGGGTGAGAGAGAAGCCAGAAACCAAGACAGAGAGTTAAGAGTTCAGAGGCCAACACACCTGCCCGTGGGGTGAGGCACTCAGAGAGACAGAAACTGAGAGTGTCTGTATCCCCAACCATACAGTCAGAGCTAGGAAACCCCCAAAGGCAGCCTAACTCTGCTGTACAGACACTGGGTCGCAGCTCTGCCCCTGCAGCTCTGGAGAAAGCCCAAATCCTTACCCTCAGCCTCCTTTGTACCACTACCCCAACCTCAGGCACCAAAGCTGTTCAGTAACTCTGGGCTCCAGGCCTAAGAAGGGGGGCCAGGGTCCTCGGAAGTCTCACCATCATTCATACCCCACCTTCAGTTTCTGAGCTGTGTGGGCTCAGTCCAGGACGTGGTCACTCAGCCTCAGATTCCTCCTTGGCAGAAACAGGAGCTCTGGGTATCTCAAACAGCTTATTCCATTGTATGGGGCCAAATGCAGGTCACAGTGCCAGGTTAAGCAGCAGAGGGAAGAGAGTAATTGGTGGGGACAGGGTAACCTTGGTAGACTAAGGCACCAGGGCTCAATCCTGGGTATACAAAGACCCACTGAACTGCCCACTGCCAGTGAGTGAGGTTCCCATGCTAAGCTGGGGCAGAGGCTGGGCGTAGAGCGCTCGCCCAGCAGGACAGAGACCCTGGACTCCACCCTAATCACTGCCAGAAAGGAATGAAGGGTCTGGTAGGGACTCAATCCTTTGGAATCTGTGAGAAGAGGAAGCCTCTGTGTGAGCCCCACCCCAGGGACTTAGGGTCCCTTCTGCTTCCTCGGGTTGCCCATAGCCCCGTGTCCTGTGTACAACTGAAGATGCAGGGTGATGCCAACCTCTTGGTCTTAATTTACTCATGTGCTCAAGGAAGGAGCTGGACTCCTGGTTGGTCACATGAAGCCACTGGATGTACAACAGTCACCTAGACTCTAGAGTCTGGGACCCATAAGCACTTGTCTCTACCGAGCTCATCCATTCTTGGGGAACAGGTACAACTCTTACCCTTATGCTGTTCATGTGACATTTTCAGAGACACAGAGTGAGTGAGGGACTTGCCTGAGGCAACAGAGAGTGGGAGATAAAGCCAGGACCCAGCCCGGAGCTGCCCGTGTTTCAGGCCCCTTGTGTCTCACCCTTCGCGCATGGCTCCCAGCTTTGAGAAGCCCAGATTTTCCCATTAGGCTTTGAGCCCAGGTACTGTGAGAACCCAGAAACCTCTGGAGGAGACAAGGATAACTTGAGGTTTTCCTCTGAGTCTCCAGCTTTGCCCTGCCATTGACTATGACCCAGACAATGGGGACTCTGAGTCCTTCCCTGTATGCAAGGAGCATCATGAGGTGGAGGACCTCAGCACCCTGGGGTGTAGGATCTCAGTAGGCTTCCAGGAAATGTAGCAATGGTGACCACTTGGAATCCTAGCTCCCTGAGCCTGCTCCCAGCCAGCAACTAGGCTCTGTGGGGAGAAACCACACAGAGGTCACAGGCTCTGTGGGGAGAGACTGCACGCACAGAGGTCACACACCTGCATTGGGCTGGCACACTCAGACAGGGCACAGCACAGCATTCTCATGGCTCTGAGCCACACCACTGCCAGCTCTGCTGCCCACACCAGTGTTCCTCCAGTGTCAGTCTCAGCCAGAATCAGAGGTGCAGGGATCCTGCCCTAGCCCATATGTCAGGCAGGGTCACCCAGGCAGGTGGTAGAACTGTACGGCCAGCGGAGGTCCAGGACCGCAAGAGTGATGTCAGGGGTTCCTGAAGAGCCTGTCCCCATCTCTGCATCTGTGAAATGGGCACAGATGGTAGCTCCCAAGAGGTTCTCTGTGATGGTTACTCAAAGACAGAGAAGTGCCAGCGAAGAATGGTCTCTTTTAAGTAGTCAGGCATCAGATTCCAAGCTAGGCTGGGGCATGAAGGTCTACACCCACGTGGCTCCTCCCAAGGCCAACAGGCTTCTCCTCCTAAAGACTTCCACACATGGCACCCAAGAGTCCTTGCAGCACCACACGGGCTTCACTCAAGCTATCAGAGGGGCCATAAAGAGACCACCAAATCATTATAGCCCAGCTCCAGAAGTCACAGTGACATTTTCCTACTGTCCTGCTGATGACCCAGTGGTGTGGGAGGTCCTTCTGTCTGTGTGTTGCTTTTATTGATTAATGAATAAAGGAACTGGCTTGGCCTATAGCATGGGAGGAGGAAGGCAGAGTCAGAGAGAGGCCATAGAGCCGCCAGACTCAGACATGCTGAAACTTTGCCAGTAAGCCACTGCCATGTGGCGATTATAGATTAATAGAAATGGGTTAAATTAATATGAGTTAGCCAATAAGAAGCTAGAGCNTGGTGTGGGAGGTCCTTCTGTCTGTGTGTTGCTTTTATTGATTAATGAATAAAGGAACTGGCTTGGCCTATAGCATGGGAGGAGGAAGGCAGAGTCAGAGAGAGGCCATAGAGCCGCCAGACTCAGACATGCTGAAACTTTGCCAGTAAGCCACTGCCATGTGGCGATTATAGATTAATAGAAATGGGTTAAATTAATATGAGTTAGCCAATAAGAAGCTAGAGCTAATGGACCAAGCAGTGCTTTAATTAATACAGTTTCTGTGTGATTATTTCGGGGTTGAGCAGCTGGGAACAAACAAGTGGTGCCCTCCACACAACAACCTAGGACCTCTACTCAGTCAATACAAAGGTGAATACCAGGAGCAAAGATTCCTGTCTGACCAACAGTGCGATGCTCCAGGGTTGAAACACCTCTGTGATGGTACTTGAGCCTCCTTGGGCTCTGTGTGACCCCATTTGATCACAGCATCCAAAAGGGAACTCAACACAGGCTATATTCTTTTCTTTTGGAGGCAGTGTTTTAAGATAGGGTTTCACTGTGTAGCCTTGGCTGTCCTAGAACTAGCTCTGTAGACCAGGCTGGCCTTGAACTCAAAAGATGCACCTGCCTCCGACTCCCTCTTCTGAAATTAAAGGCATGTGCCGCCGCCACCGGGCAACACAGGCTACATTCTTTTGAAGACCAGGCACTTTCCACAGCAGCAGGAAACAAAATAGTCATGACCTGAACCTCAGTCACCTAGGAAGGATGACCTCTGACCTCTTGGGGTTTTTTTTGTTTGTTTGTTTTTTCCTGTGGTAAGATTGAAGATTAGAGGTCAGGTAACTTGCCTAAAGTCACACAGCAAGAGAAGGTCATGATTTTGGTCATGATCCAAGTATTGAACTTGGATCCCCTGGAAGAGCAAAAAGCTCTCTTAATCACTGAACTGTCTTTCCAGCCCCAGAACCTTCCTCTCAGCTTTGGTCTAGCTCTCTACTTCTCAGGTACCCATAACCGACTGTGCTCTGAAAATATTAAATGGAAAATTCCAGAAAGAAACCATTTCTAAGGTTTTTTTGGTGTTTTTTTTTTTGTTGTTGTTATTGGGGTCATGGGATGTGTTTCATGCATGTTTGAGGTTCTTCTGTCCGCAAATCGTGTCCATTTCTTACAACATGCTGTTTGCCTAGTTGGGCTGTAGGGTCTGGTTCTGCTTGGCTTATGACTCCTAAGCACACCCTTAGGGGCAGCTACAGAAGACAAGCTAATTTGTAAAGTGCATAAATAAATACATCAAGCTCCTTGAGGGCCAGAGCCTTTACAACCATGAGATTTTTCCAGCTGTGGTTGTCCCTAAGCATGATGGGATTTCTCTAGCCGTGTCTGTCCCTCAAGATGATGGGAGTATCTTCGGGGAAACGGGAAACATTGAACACCACTTCAGCCTTTTGCCTGGTAACCCAGCGTCAGCCTGAGCCTCAGCTCCAGACCAAATCCTAAGGGATCATCCTTCCACACAGACCCCTCTGCACTCCCAGAGCCCCCACAGCTTTCCAGCTCAGACTCAAGACAAGCCTTGCATCTTTACAGGACCCTCAGGAACCCAAGTCTGTCCTTGACTGGGCAGGGCTGCTTCGACCAGGCCGCCACTGAAAATTAAGAGGGCCCTTTTGTTCACTTTAGATTCCAACCGGCTGCAAAGAGGATTAGGGCCTTCTATTTTGGAATCCCAATGGGCTCTGTGGTTCGGAGGTTCAGGAAGGACAGCATGTCTCTTCATTGCCACTAGATGGCACCCGGTGGCCATCTATCTCCCTGAAGGCAGGCCACCTGAAGCATTACCACCCCTGAACACTTAGCCCTGACTGAACCCAGCCTGGCCAAGGTTAAGGGGGAGTTTGGAAAAACCTGTAAGCCTGAACTTGGAGGCTCCTGGGAGGCCCTCCTCTTAGTGAGTGCCCTGGATCTCCTTGGCAATGAACTTGCCGAGTCTCTGAGACCTCAGGTTCACCTCTCAAGGAAGAGAAAGTGCTAGCACCTGGCACATACAGCGTCCTTACCGAGTCCTAGCACAGCACAGGCTTCCTGATCTGTCCCTGGTGGCATCAGTGTTGTTTTGGGTCTCAGGGTCTCAGGATCTCCTCTGGGGAGAGTTCTGGGATGGTACCTGGAAATCTGGATCTGAATTTAGCTGTCCTCTTGCTGTGTGACCTTTGGCAAGTCACCTCCCATCTCTGGTCTTCTGCTTGACTATAAATAGACTCAAGAAGCTTGGGTGTCACGGAAAAATAAGGGCTTAGGCATAAGGCAGACGTGAGTGTGAATACTGCTTATGTCGCTTCCAGCTGGGTGACCTTGGGCCTTTCTGGACTTCTCTGGGTCTCTTCAGTAATTGTGATTATTTGTTCTGAGCCTGTCTTCTTGGAAGTGTTCGTGGAAAGCGCCACAAGGCTTGCCTGGCTGATGACTGTGTGGCTCAGCAGTTAAGAGCACCAGATGCTCTTGGTTTTAGTTGTTGTTTT
>LOJH01005280.1:2102-36570 GCA_001685095.1 Ellobius talpinus | reverse complement strand
CAGCTGTGTCAAACCATTTCTTTTTTTGTTTTGTTTATGTTTGACCCAGAGTTTCACTACATAGCCCATCTGGCCTTGATCTCCCAATCAATCTTCCTGCCTCCTTCAATGAGTAGATCTGCTTAAGCTCTTGCTATCTTGAGGCTTTGTGTCTTGGGGACAAAGAATTGTCCATGTCCTACCACCAAGCGACATTATAGTGTGTTGTAACCATTCTGCTGTTACCTAGGGCAGAGCAGCCTCAGGTAGACCAGGTGGATGGTGCTCGATGCCTGCCACTGAAGAGGGGCACATGGTGTCCTGCTTTCCTGGTCCCTGGGCCCAGAAAGCTGTCCCTGGTCAGGGACCATCTCACTAATACCCATATTCCTGGCAGGCCGTGTTCGCTTCTCTCTTCCCTGCACACCCTCGCCTCCCACCCGGCTCTGTTTTCCCAGCTAAATCCCCTGAGAGAACTTGGCCAGAAGTGTCCCTGTCTGAGGCTGCCAGGCAGGTCTTGCAGATAAGTGGGTTATCGGAGAAGGTGGCTCAGGTGTCCCAGGCCCCAGAGGGTCACCCCTGGCTGGCTGGCACTTCACCCCCAGCACCTCCTCCTGCTGTTGTTCCTTCACCCAGCCAGGCAGGCAGGAGACAGCAGATCCCTTCCCGCCACCTGCCTGAGGCAGCCACTGGGAATCTGAGCTATGCTAAGCGACTCCAGATCAGCTCATCTCAACCCTGCCTGGGCACCACCGCCCCAGACAGGGCGCCTCTACCTGCTGTGCCACCACTGGAAAAGCTGGCACCAACTGGCCATTGGAAAAAAATCTCCCTGCAGTTATGTAACTGCTCCCCAGGCTGGCCCTGGCTACCCACCAAGGCTCCTTCGCCACCCTCAGCCACCACAGAGGGAGAGCCATGCCCTGAAGGGAAGGGTGCCTCTTCATAAAAGGAAGTCAGTAGTTTGTTCTATTATGAGACCCTCTTCTGGGTCCCTTCTCTGGGTCCCACCTGTGCCAGGCCCATGGAGACTGAAAAAACTTGAAGAATTAAGGATGCAGCCGAGCCCTGAGTGAGAACTCTGGTCCAAGGGACCAAGCAAATCAAAGCCAATAGGATGGCATGATTTTAAAGAGGAGAGGGGGGGAAGAAGCACCCCTATATAGTTATTTTTTCAGCATTTTTTTAAATGATGATCACAGGCAACATAAAATCAACCACTCGAACCATTTCTAAGGTACCAACTCAGCAGCTCCAAAGCACCCACATTGCCAAGCAACTCCCAAACCTAAGTCCTATTTTCACCAAACAGGAGCTCCCCAGCCCACTGACCTCTGCCTCTCTCCTGCCTCCAGGGACTCCCCACTCACACCACACACACATGGAATCATGCGTACCATATTTCTCCTCTTTCTGAATCTCTCATTTCTTAAAACTTCACTCATGTGAGAGCTTGTGTCAGATTTTCTCCTTTTTGTCGCTAAATAGTATCCGTTGTATGTACATACTGTATTTTGTTCCTCAATCAAATGGACACTTGGGGTGTTTCCTTTCGACTTCTGCGATCAGTGTTGCTATGAGCATGGATATACAAGCACCAGAACCCCTGATTTGATTCTTGCAGGTGCCTATCTCAAGGTAGAGTTACTGGATCATATAGAAATTTTATGTTTAACTTTTTGAGGAACTGCCAAATGGTTTTCTGGGCATTTTTAATGGAGGAAATGTAATGAATCAAGATGCAAAGAAATTACATGAATTAAGGGAGAGTGAAGGTACTTGTTACCTGGCGTCAAGCTGGGAACTGGATGGAGTCTGTAAGATGGTCCAGCTAGAGACTGGAGAGGCGAAGGGTTTAAACTAGTGTACCTAGGGAGCCGATGTGGGCTCTTGGGCTGTACAGTTGCAGAATTTGTTTTAAAACCCCACAGATCAGTATAGACCTGAAGGTTCAATATAGATTATCCAGTTCAGCTCACTCATATAGATAAGAAACTAGGAGCCCTGGGAGTTAATGGAGATGTAATGGATAGTTATAAGTTATTATGCTTCTAGGCAACCTACGTAGAGTATTGCGTGTGTGCATGCATGCGAGTGTGTGTTGTATCTATGTATGAGTGTATATATCTGTGTATGCTCATGTATGTGTGTTGTATTTGCATGCATGTGTATGTGTGTAGTATCTGCATACATATGTATATATGTTGTATATATGTCATATCTGTGGATGTGTGTATATATGTTGTATCTGCGTATGCATGCATATAAATATTGAATCTGTGATTGTGTGTGTATATGTGTTATAGTTATGCATGCCATAGTGTGATTGTGAAGGTCAGAGGATAGCTTCCTGCAGTTAGTTCTCTCCTCCTATGTGGGTCCCGGAGATTGACCTTAGGTTATCAGCTTTGGCAGCAATTACCTTTACCTACTGAGCCATCTTGCCAGCTCTAATCTAGGGGTTTTGAGGAGCCATGGTATTGCCTTGGATGAAAGTATGCAAAGATTGGCACTCACCCTGCCAAAATCTAAACTTATGCAGACTTTACTCCCAAGTCTCTTGGGAGCCCAACGCTTGGCCCTGGCATGTAGAATGGTAGTGTTTCATTCCCAGAAGCTAGACACTGGAATTATGCACTGTGTAGACAGCTGACCAGTGCCGGAAATATAGATCTGTTCCCTGCCCCTCGGCAAGAGCCCCAGTGGGCCCTGAGAGCTTCTAGAAGGATAGACTAGTCATGTCAAAGTCTGTGAAGCCCCGTATAAACAGGCTTCCCCAGCCAAGGGCACATAGCCTGCATTCTAGATGGGACTTCAAGCTTACAGCCTTCTGACCACATGTGGGAGGTGACGGGGAGACTCAGTATCTCTGGCTACAGCCCTAATCAGGAAGTGAGCAGACAAGAGTGGGATGGAGAGGAGAGGGGAGTCAGACAGACAGACAGACAGGATAACTTTTTGCATAGCGAGCAAGAATGCCACACAGGCAGGAATGCCACATAGGTTGCCAACTCAGTGTACAAAAGAGTATCTGTGCTCACTGTGTGCAGGCAGCCATTATCTGTGCCCTAGATAAATGAGGGCCCCTTTGCGGAGACAAAAGCTAGCCCAGCTCCCTAAAGAAGGCTACCAGAAAGTCAAGGGCATAGTAGATTCAAGGGCACTGGATGGGGTGTGCATCATCTCTGCCTCGTGACTCCCACCCAGGCAGCACTAGGTGAGCAATCCTGTTATGTTTTCTCCAACATGGACTCACCTGCTGGGTAGCCCCTCTGCCCTGGAGAGAAGATAACATGCCACCAAGAAGCAGGCCCACAGACACAGGAACCTGTTGTACCAACCAAGCCCTGGGAAGTCAAGGTTAAGATGAAGGCTCTTGCACACCTCCAGGCCCCCATCCCTTGCTGCCTTGCACCTAACCCCTGGTTTTAAAATGCTTTCCAGTGGACCAGAACTGGAGCAGGAGTTCAGAACATTTAGAGAGAAACAGGCAAGGGCCTTACTGCCCCCCCCCCACATATTGTGATTCTAGCTGGTCTCCAGAGAAAGATGAGTGTCCCATTAGAGACAGGGAGCCACCTACAGGGAGTGACATGCCTTCTGGATCCTCAAAACAAGCCCCAAGTAAGAGAATAAGTGATGAGTTTCAAACAAACCCGTTTGAAGCATTGGGACAGAT
This sequence comes from Ellobius talpinus, assembly GCA_001685095.1. Classification (NCBI taxonomy): domain Eukaryota; kingdom Metazoa; phylum Chordata; class Mammalia; order Rodentia; family Cricetidae; genus Ellobius; species Ellobius talpinus. The sequence continues at coordinate 32,912 of LOJH01005280.1, read as the reverse complement.
ATGTTCAGGTAAAAAACAGTGCCCTCCTGGGATGGTCACCCATGTCCCCCAAGTGACCACTATCTTGACAAGGCCCAGCTGGGAGCAGGCATACTGTGAAGAAAGGGTCTACAAGCCACCACACCACAACACCATGTTCTCATCAGCTAGGCAAGGCTAATACAATAGGAACATGCAGCTTGGGTGGCATTTGGAGATGACCCCACTCCAACACAAGTTCCCAGACACTCATAGAATAAGCATGTTGAGTACTCCCAGGTTTATTGGCACTGTGCACCCAGAATTCATACCTGCCGTGTGTTCTGCTAGACATCGGTCACCATGTCACTCTAGGAGTTTAACAAACAATCTAGCCAGCCATGGTGGTACATGTCCTACCAGAATTTAGGAGGCCGAGGCAGGGGCAGGGGTTGTTGAATCTGAGGCTAGCCTGGGCTGCATAGTCAGACCCTGCCTCAAAGCAAAATGAAACCAATCTGACTGGAGGAATAAAGTGGGATTAGAAGCAGAGCCCTTTGAAGTCAGCCTGCTGAGCTATAGACACTTCGCTCTAACGACCTACTTACTACCTATATAAACGGCTGGGGCAGCCAGGCGCCAGCCACCGTCCCCTGACCCCAGTGTGGTCCCCTGACCCCAGTGTGGTCCCATCAGAACCTGCAGTCCGCTAACCATCCAGTTCCTCTTCAGTCAGCTGGGATCTGATTGCCTGTCTCACAGCCTGGCTCCCTGTACCAACCACTGTGGGGATAGTCCTGTCATTCTGTGTGTGCTCTCTGAACACTTGCCCCTGCAGACGAGAATTCTGAAAATTCCCTAATGCATCTTCCTGTCTTCCTGGAGAAGGAGACCCAGCCTTTCACGGCCCTGAGTAACAAAAACTTGATGCCCACACACAAGCCCAGGCCCACATAACACACTGAGATTTGGGGTGGATTCAGCCACAGTGACAGCTCTGGTGGGGGGGGCTAATTATCGAAGCCCAGCTGGAGTCCTGAGCTCTGCACTGTTAAACTGGCTTGAAGGGAGGGGATGATTGTTCTCTACCAGTTGGTAAGAGCAGTCAGTGTAAAAGTCAGAGGTAGGATCAGGCCTGTAAGCTGTGGGAAGAAGAGGCTCCCTGGAGGAGGTGGCCCCATAGAGAGGTACGAGACTAGGGTCAAAGTTCAGACTGGCATGTGGAGGAGCCTGCGGGAGTAGGGCCAGTGGGGGGAGGTGTGTCCAGCCCGGAGGGACGCTGCCCAGCCAGGCCATGACCCTGGGCAGAGTAACCACACTGGCCCGTTCATCCTGCTGGCGCCAGCTTCCCATGAGTTCAAGCCAAGGCTGCATTTTAATCCAAAACTCAGACTTCTACCTCAAGAGTTGTAAGCTTCCTGCCCGCCTCGGGCCCAGGGAAGTATGGGGGAGTGAGGAGGTAGTCAGGGCAGGCTGCTCATCTAAAACCCAGGCCAGACTCAGGGGAAGGGTCCAAACCCCAGGCCTTCGCCCAGCAGGTGGCATCAGAATCTGGCATGGAGAAGCCCCTCCTCAGCGCCAGCGCATAGCTTCTGTGCTCCCTAGAGGAATCCTGGGGAGACTGGAAGTCTGGAGCCAGCCCCTTGCCTAGCTGCCCTGCCAGCCTTAAGTGTGCCTACGAGGAAAACGAAAGCCTAGATGAGGTCTGGGTCATGGGTATCGGGCCTTCTGACCACTGCTCACCCCCCAGTGCCTGGAACGTGTGAAGGTCAATTGGAGGTCAAAGGTGGGATAGCCTCAGAAACAGGCTGGGGACGGGGAAGGGAAGACAGAACGTCCTCAGGGTGCACTTGACAGACTGACTACCGGGAGCCAGGGTTAAAGGATCGGCCCTGGAGGAGGCACTGCAGAAGATGAGGTTCTGAGTATGCTCACCTTTCTGAAGTAGCACAGCCTCAGCCCGTTCTTGTACCCTTCTGGAGGTTTCTTCACCCATAAAGTAAGGGGGTTAGAAATCCTTTCAAAGGCCCCTTCGAGCTTATTCCAAAGCCTACACACTACTGAGCGGGTGGAGACTAGACGCTATCCCTACTTCCCCCACCTGGGCAGGTCTGCAGCCCTGGCTGGCTCTATACTTACTTCCACACCTTTCCCCACACACCCACCCTGTCTGGCCTGCTTTGCCCACACTTCCTTTGGCAGCAGCCCCGGGTAAACAGAACAGCCTGCAGGGGGCACCAGCACACCAGGCGGGCCTCACCTGCCTGCAGTCAGCCCCTGTACTTGGGCACCCAGAGAGGCTGTCCCACAAGGGTTTAAACCATGTGAAGGTAACTCTGGCATCCAGTCTGTCAAGAAACTTGAGACTGGGGAGTGGGCCGGAACCTCCATAAAGGGCCTCATGGGAGCCTCCAGGTCACAGGTATTTTATACATAAGGTTCCTGGAAGCCACAGGAGGTCACAGAGGTGGCAGGTAGCTAGAGAGTTAAGAAGGGTCCTGGCTCCCCAGGGACAGTATTTGTCCAGAGATAACACTGTGCCCAGGGGGCCCAGCTGCCCTAGGGGTCTAAAGCACTAATGAGCAAAACCCCTGGAGGCTGCGTATTTCTAGCAAGGACAGCTTGGTTTGTCTAGCACTCGCTGTTCTCCTCAGACAGCTGGGGAGGAGGTGTGAGGACAGGCCTGGCTGTCAGGAGTCTTCCCCCACAGAAGTGGACAGGAATCTCAGAGATGAAGAACAGGCTGGGACCTTGGGATAAGACAGGCTGCAGCCTCCTAGGCCTCCCCACCTTGGGGAGGGACAGTCAAGCAAAGGGGGTCCCTGGGGGGCTTCTTCTAGAGCAGAAGCTCCCTGCCCTAGGCTCCGCTCTTATCAGGCCACCCTAGGTAGCCATAGCCAGCACTGCCTTCCCGCACGCATTCCTAAACCGCGGAACCAGGGGCCTTAGGTCCCTAGGGATGGACAGCTGGCAGACTCCTGCATTTTAATGCCACCAGCTTGTGCCAGGGCCTCTGTTTGATGACTGTGTGATGTGGAACCTTCTAGTGAGATACTCCCTGGAGTTCTTCAGCAGCCCACTTTGTTAGTCCTAAAGTAGATGGCAAGAAGACTTGGAACCCCAGAATTCTCGAAGTGCCTGTGAGCATCACAGCAGCCAGTTGGTATGACAGCTCACAGCGTGTCTTTTAACTCAAGAACCAGGCAGTGAAATGAATGAAGTTGCTTTGCAGACCCCGTAACTGTTCAGATCCAAGCATCTGCTGTTTATAGAACCTGCAGGCCACTGGTGTAGAGCTGGAGCTCATACTGTCCCTTCTTACCTCTGTGGTCCGGAGAACACTGCTCTCCCTCCCTGGACCTCATTTGGCAGAGGCGATTTGAGCCATGGGTTTGTCAGCATGGTGATATGGAGCCGTATCCTAAGTGTCTACATTACAGAGGGGAAAGGAAACCCCAGGAAACCTGGGAAATAAGCATAGTCATACGGCTAGTAGAAACACTAGGAACTACACCCTGCCACCTTAGAATGCACTGTCAACTGAGTACCCACAACCAGAAACACGCTTAGGGGTCAGTGAGGCCCAGGGAGGCCAGGTACAGGCAGAAGGCAGGTGTTTCGTTGAGAGCGACATTCAGAACCTCCTTCCCCAAACTAAACAGTGCCCATGTGCTGTCCCACTGCCATTCTGAGACCTAAGACTATGGGGACTGTGTGGGGTTGAAGCCTGTGCCCTCACTCCCTATCTTCCTGGAAAGCAGAAAGGATCCCTCTCTAGTTATGAACAGGCAGCAAGCTGACCTGCCCAGGCTTCCCCATCCTCTTCTTTCTATGGTCCACGGTCCATATGATTTATGAAGGCAGGAAAAGGAAAAGGTTTGGTTTGTTTGGGGGACTGGAGGCTGCAGTTCTGGGTGGCAGGGGTCTGCTGGTAGCATGGACGCCCACTTGTCTTTGAGCAGCCTGCTGCATGGTCCAGGAAGGCCAGGTCTCCTGCAGAAGCCCTGAGAAAGCCGGTCATTTGTCAGATGGTGGTGTACCCTTTGTTGCCTGTACACATACCTTTAACTGCGTCTTCCTCTTTATTCCCAAACCTGTGAGGCTAAGCCTATGCTGTAAGAAGAGCTACAGGCAGACAGTGAATACTGTGTACTCTTAATGATTGGGGGCCATGGGATATTCACACAAGCAGCCTGAGTTGCCCAAAGAGCTGCTTTGTCCAAAGCGTTCTTGGCAACTGTGGCTATGCCTTTTATTTTTAAACAGCCCCCATTGCTATGTGATTTGTCATGACCCCGTCCATTTCAGTGGCTGTGGCCGCATTTCAGAACGGGGTTAAGTGGCTCAGGACTCAAAACTGGAAAGATCAGAAGGGGCTCCGTGGAGGGCGAGGGACATTCAATACTGCACGTTCCACACACACCTCTGTAGCCTCAGCTTGTTAGCGTGTATCTTCTCCCTGCAAACTTGGCAGGCCAGCGCAGACACCTTGGCTCCTCTGTCTGATAAAGGGGAAGTTTTCGTGCCGGGTACTTGAACATACACAGATATGATGGCGTGGGGCTTGCTGCCGGCTCCCCATGCTTCCTCCCCCAGCCTGAGCAGCCTGACGGTGGGAGCTAGTTGACAGAAAAATCCCAGAGGGACAAACTGGCCAGAGGCCAGCTCAGTTTAACAAGCATCTATTGAGCACCCTATGTGTGGTGAGGGACAGAGTAGTCAGGAAGGGCCCAAGGAAGGAGGGAAATGCATCCATCCCTTCCACTCTCCCGCCCCCTCTCTCATCCCACTCCTTCTCTGGCTGGCACAGTTTTCCTCCACTTAGATCTCAGAAAGCCATACACCCAAAAAATGTGCCGAGGTGGGCGGTCACTAAAGGCCATCACAGGGCTCCTTTTCTCTTTCTGTCAGTCTCCCCAGTGACCCCAAAGGGTTCGCTTGCAAAAGTTTGTCCTCTGGACTTTGTGTTTTCCCCATCTGCTCTACCCTCCTCGCTCCTGCTGGCTCAGGCCCCAGCACCAGCCCCTGTCTGTCCCTGCAAACACAAGTCAGCTGTGTGTGTGCAGACAAAGCTTGCAACTCCACGGGGGGCTGGGCCAGGCAGAAGGGACATTTCCAGGGAACTCTGGGGGCAATGGCTGGGAGGGCAGAGGCGACCATCTGATTAGGAGGGACTCGGCGTCACAGTCTAGGGCAGAGAGGGTGCGGGGGCCTTGGCTGGTCCCCAGGGGCCAGTGGCTGTGGGTGGTGACCAGGGGAGGCAGCCAGGCTGGAAGAAATCTGCTGTTTGAGAAGTGGAGGAAACCGGCTGGAGCGGAGAGATAACAGCGTGTTCTCTGTGTGTCTGTGTGCGTCTGTGTCTGCGGGCGAGGGAGACTGGAGCCAGGCGGTCTGAGGCCGTATCTAGTGAGATTTTTGTTCTGGGTTGTGAAAGTGACCCATGGAGCCAGCAGCAGGGTTCAGGGCCTGGGAGAGAGGACACGTGTCCCTGGCCTCCTCCCCGTGTCTTGTGCTTGTCTCCCCTCCCTCCCTTGGTCAAAGAGTAGNGGGGGGGGCAGTGTCCTTAGTACAGAGGAAATGGTACAAAGGCGCAGCTTTCAGCTTGATTGAGCCACTCACTCATTTGACATATGAACTCAAATACTTCCCCTAATATTTCTGGCTGTCTCAGTCTCCTTGCCTATAAAATGGGGATTATTTCTGTCTTCCCCTGCATTGCCCGCAGGGTGATCGGGAAGTTCTTATGAAAAATAAGCCTGTGAAAATAGTTTGCAAACTGTAGAGTGCCACATGCAAAGAGGCAAAATGGTGAGTCTGCCCTGGACTGCTTAGGGAAGACTTGGTCAGAGCACTTTGCCAAGGGAGGTAAAGGAGGGAGTGTGGGATAAGGACCCTAAGGCTCCTGGAGCCACTGAGAGTCTGAGAAGGTAAGGAACCTGGCAGGAAGGACTCTCTCCTGGGTGGGAGGTTCATTCCCAGCTCGCTGAGTCAAGGGACAGATGGCCTGCATCAGGCATGAACTTCTCCAGGGAGATGAGAGAGCTAATCGAAGACCCTCGCCCATAGCAGTCAGAGCTCTGCCTTGCCTGGGACAGCTACTTGGAAATATGGGGAAGCCCCTTGCCTTCTTCTCTTAAGCCGATACTGCCCAAAGAAGCCAGGTCACCTTCTCGCTCCCCCATATCCTCGACCTGGAAACCAGCCAAATGATGTGGAAACTCAGAAGGAGCTGGCAGGGGTGGCAAGACTGAGTCTGTGAGTCTGAGAGAAGCTGAGCTATTTAAAGCATGCAGCGTGGGGGTGGGGGTGGGGGAGCATGAATGCCACCTACCCCAGGGGCCTCCTAGCAGCTTGTCCTTCCCTGGCCCAGATGCTGTACCTGAGGGCATCTGTAGGACCAGGGGTCAGTTGTCCCGGCTCTGAGAGGCTGCAGCTGATAGGGCATAAAAGGGCAGCTCAGCCTGGCTCAGGAGCTCCTCCTGATCCTCCAAGCTGAGCTGATCTGGCCACTTGGTCCCCTGTGACTTACAAATGAGGCTGGTATTTCGAGGAGGAATATATGACTGCAGCCCCAGACTTAGAGGGCCAGTGGGCAGAAGCGGAACCAGGAGCTTTGCCTAGTTGGCACACTCTAGGTTACTTTTTTACTTTTTTTATACCCTGTGGCCAGCTACCTGTCTTGAGTTCTAAGCCCTTAGTGAACAGTGTTCTTTTCTCTCCACAAAAGCAAACTTGATAGATACAAAGTACCACTTAGGCCACACAAGCAGGAGCAGCTGAGGGGACCTGAGCAGAGGACTTTGCACAAGTCGGCATATGGACCAAAGCTGTTCTGACCCTGCAGCAGTGGAGGAATGTCCAGAGGCTCACCCACCACTCTTTCTGGGAAGGGCTGGCCCTTGCTCTGAGACTATGGGCCTCCTACTGTCTTGGCACTAAACTTCCCTTTCTTTTATGAAGTGATGGATGGGCACTTTTTAAAAAAGACATTCTTAGTAAAATAAAGTATTGGCAACTCTCAATCTATCAGCCCAAGAAAGTGTGGAGCCTGGGACTCTGTTTCCCAGGACAGCAGTTTGCCAACCCTCAGCTACCCTGGGCACTGAGCAGGCCCAGAAGTAAAGGGATTTGCAGAGAGCAGGATGCAGCCTGGGGTGCTACTGTCTGGGCCCTCAAACCCAAGGTCGTGTGCCCCAGTCTAGTAGTTACTTCTGCTTCATAGCTGGGATTTCCATCCAACTCCACCCCTCTTCTCTCACCATGTGACTTGAGATTCAGCATCACTGCATGCTGCCACCATGCATACAGTACAAGATGCTATCCAGACCGCTTTTCGTGGCACGTGACATGGTGACCTCAGAGCATCTTATTATCACTCACTTCCATAACCTTTCATATTCACGTTCCCTGTGTCCTGTTACCCAAACAGACCAACTGTCTCCCCCCCGCACAAAGACTCTGGCAGGCTCACATTGCTTGGTGGACATATGGGTGTCCATACAGAGCTGTGCCCATTTATCAGGTCAGCAACCACCATTTGGCAGGTGGCATTCTAGCAACAAATGGAAAAAGTCCTCTTCTACTCCTGTGGCCTTACCATTGTAGTGGGGATACAGAAAGACAAGCTCGGCCACTGAGTGGGATCACAGAGGCATGCTGGAATACTCTGAGGATCTCATAGAGACAGAAGATAGATTCATCCGAGGCAGGTGCTCAGACAAAGGGTGGCCGGTGGTCGGCACCAAATGAAGAAGAGTACAAAGAATATGTATCAGGCCAACAACTGACCAGAGGTGAAGCAAGACAGAACCATGATTGTTCCTGAGCACAGTGTGCACAGGGACAGAGGTGGCCGGGCAGAGGGAGGGACTGGAGCCAGGTTAGAAGGGCCGTTTGCCCTACCCAGGAGCAAGAAGCAGACCTTTGGGTCCATGACCACTGCAAAGCGTTGGTAAAGAAAAGGACGATGTTTCCTGACTGGCGTTCACAGGACGCTCTCTGCAACAGGATGGAGGGCTAGCTGGGGGTCACTGCCTTCTCTGCACAGACCATGTTCCCAGAGGGAACCTGAAAGAGCCAGGATAGACTAAGCAGCCTCCACGTGGACAATGACAGTAGAACCAAGGTCAGGGATCCACCCAGGAGAGGCAGACTCTGGTTGAAGGTGAGAAGCCAAAGAGGGGCACTTGGAGGTTTCCAGCTTGGGCACAGCATTCTGAGCAGCAGGTCTCTTGGGCAGAGTGATCACCCACTCTTGTGCACGTGAACAAACTCTCGCCTGGGCCGCATTTAGCGCGGGACTTTTATGCAGGTCAGTCTAAATGACAACCACACTAGGACTTGGGAGTGAAGATGCAGAGCCTGGAATTGTTTGTCTAAGGTTCCCCAGACTCCGGGGTCCTTTCCACATGTCTCCAAACACATCAGCCTTCCATCCTGGAGGGATGGGGTACACCTGTGCATACCCCCTCCCCCATGCACCTTCAGTTCTTTGCAAATGAGGAGCTATAAGGAGCTCTGTAGGGCAAGGAACTGAAGGGAACAAAGGACAGTCCCTGGCAGAAAAGCCTCCCCTGCAGCTTAACTGTCAAGACAGAATTGATCCCCACCCTGGAAGAACAGAGGGCCATTTGCCTCTGCTTCAGGTAGCCTCAGGACTCTCTGAGCCCAGCAGCGAACAGTGGGAAGGGGCTTGAACTATAAGCCACATTCCCTCATAGGTTCAGGTCTCAGCTCTGCTGCTTAGAGGTTTGGTGACTTTAGCCTAGTGTCCTGTTCTTTCTGGGCCACAGCCCTTCACCTGCTCTCTCAGATGGCTGACAGGAATGAAAACAGTGCCCTGACACATTGTAAACACTCAATAAATAGCCAGGGTTGGGGGGGCGGATTATTGTTGTCATTGTGTGGTTATTCAGTGCTGAGCAGACACCAGATAGGGCATGCCCCAGCCAGGGACAGGTGAACATTCTAGTTGGCTGTTGACTGCCTTTTCTTATGTCAGAATTTCTGGCCTACAGAATCCATGCCTCGAATGCTGAAAGTAAAAGAAGGCTCGGGCCAGCTGTCATCCTTTCTTGTCTCACCCTAGCAGAGCCTATAGGTCGTCCTTTCCCACCGTGGCCCCTTGCCACCCCTTCTCCCATCAGCCTGACTCTAGAAAATCCTGGGGTGGGGGTTAGAGCGTGGGGTGAATGACCTCTGAGTTTCTTGGCAGCAGTAAAGTCCCTTCCATTAACCTTTCACTCAGCCTGGGCCCCCACAGGAGACCACAGTCCGTCCATATGGTTCACCTAGCAGACTAGATGAGGGTCCTGGGGCTGGGACTTTGTCTGAGGCTTCCAAACCATTGAGACAGGGGCGGGGCCCATGTCATGACAACAGCAGTGCTTTTAACTGGCTCTCTTTGAGCAGCTGTGGGGGACAGGCAGGGGACAGATGACCGAGGTCCACTCTGTCCTCAGTATTTATAAAGGATGGCAGAAGGGCCCAGCCACAAACAACTGTGGCCCTCATTGGTTCTACGTTAAGTATCAAAAACAGAAGAGTAGGGGAGGATAGGAGGAAAAGAGGGGGAGGGGAAGAGAAAGAAATGGAGGAAGGCAAAGGGAGGGGCCCCACATCTTCCAGAAAGCCTTTCCTTTTGGTTTTCTGCTTCAGCAGCCACGTTCACACTTTGGGCTGAGCAGCCATTCTGCCTCAACTGCTTCCTGGACCCTTAAATACTGCAACCACCAAACAAGGCCATGGCAAGCCCTAACCCTGGCCCTGACCTCCAGGTCTCCCTCCTACACCCTGGGAGGGAGGTATGCAGGTCTATGTCTGGTCACATGTTCTGCCTCCCCATGGGTATGCATCTGGCTGCATGCATGCTGTCTGCCTCACTCCCAGAGGTTCCTTTGCAGTTCAGATTAGTGGCTCTCAGCTGGAAACAGGATTTTCTCTGTCCTGCCCTAACCACCACAGTACCTTACTCCGGAGAGGCCCTGGCAACATGGAAAGCTCAGGAAAGCTGGTGGTCCTGGGTGCACGGTGCTGAGGGCCGGCAAGCCTGACAGTCTGGAGCATGTGGAATCTCCCCAAGAGTAACAAAGACAAGACCTGAGCGGGAGGTGAAGGGATAGCCACCCTCTGTCCATAAAAAAGAGCTGACTTCCGGCCTCTGAATGAAAACTCCCACAGGGGACATTTAGGTGGCTCACCCTCTGGCCTGTAGGGAGAAAAAAAGGACAAATTTTAGTTTTGCCCTTTCCCCAGAGCAGAAATAGGTACCAGGAAAGAATGCAATAATGTAGTTTGAGTTTGGGCCCTGCTCAGGGACCCATTCCGAGGGCCTTACTTATTTACTCAGTTCTCAAGCAAAGCTGTGGTGAGCTGAACAAGGGTAGACTCCGGTATTTCCGGCCAGGATTCAGGAGGTTTGAGTTCTACTCTGGACCTCACTCCTGGGAAGGGTCTGGCTGGATATGCCATCTCACACCTCTGACCTCAGTTTCCCCCACCTACAAGTGAGTGGAATGACCTAAAGCAATGGGAGTGGGGCCTTTAGGCACTATCAGTGAATCAGGAGACAGTATTCTTCCTGTGTCCCTGCACAGCCCAGGGCCCCACCAGGAGCATTTGACCCCCTCCCAGGCGATATACCTGCCCGCAGTAGCTACCTTGCCAAGGAGGTCTCAGAACCAAAGAAGGTCTGGGAAACTGTCTGAGGAACTGTCTGGGAACTGTCTGGGAAACTGTCTGAGGAGCCCAGGTGAAGGGCAGGCAGTAGATAAGACTCATAGATACTGGGGGAAGGGGTATATATGTCTATGACTTATACTGACAAAACACCAGACCCATGGCCATGACTGAGACACAGTAACCACACTCAGAGGTGGACATAAAAAGAAGTCCTTGGACTCTTGGGCATGCTGGAGGTGAACTTGACATCCCCCTTGGAAGTGCAGGCTACCCAGAGGACTCCAAAGGTAGAGATCACAATTGTGTCATTGAGCTAGTTGATGAGGATCAAAACTGTCCCAGACTTAACCGGCCAATAAAACGTCCCTGGGCAAACACAGAGGTGTGTGGAGGTTTGTTGGCACCTGACACCTGTCTGGTACCTACAGCTCTTCTTAGCCCATTCTGTCACGCTGTGCTTCCCTGGTGAGAAGGGCTGAACCAGAGAGGCCTGGAGTCATTCTCTTTGGGTTTAGGGACATAAGGGCTGATTTCTAGCTTCCTACAATATGGTGGACAATAGCAAACCTAAGTTCAAATCCCAGATCTGTTAAGTACTAACCATGTGATCTTGGGTAAGCTTTTTATACTGTCCAAGCCTCGGTTCCTTGATGATGAGGGAGAGGGAGATAAGAATACTCTATGGGCGATAAAATCAATTAAAAAAAAAGAAAAGAAAAGAATACTCTGTGGGGTTGCTGCAGAAATTAAATTATAATATTGCAAGTAAAGGGCCTGGTACAATACTGGCCCCCAGTAAGCTCAACAGTAAGCAGTGACTCAACTGGAAGCCGGTTGGAATAACTGTAAGAGAAATTTGAATTTTGGTTTGTCATTAGATACACAACCAAGTATAAATCAGGCACAAACCACATTCATGGACTGGAGTCTGAAGATGTTAGGACTTAGTAGCTGATCTCTGTATAGCTGAGGCTGACTTCCTGCCCACAGTTGTCCTGCCTCCGTCTCCCAAGCCGTGGCATTACAAATGCATAGCATAAAAATGATCTTTAGATTCAACAGTCCCAACCAAAATACCCACAGACTTTCTGGGGAGGGGGGAACTGGTAAACATTCTAAAACGTATACGTAAACTCAAAGGACTTAAAGCCATATCCAAAAACCTCAGAACAGGAAAGTTTGGAAGTATGGCTAAGAGCAGGTTTAGGTGTCAGAAGGGCAGCTTAGGTGGTACGCTGAGCACCAGGCATGTAGGTCAAGAACAAAGAACCTGACCCCTGGATTTGTGGCAGCTTTGCCCCCCCACCCCTGCCAGTTCAAGGTCTTCGCCTCTCAGTACCACTACCAAAAGGCTGTACTAAGGTTAGCAAATTAATCTACTGATGGAGTACACTCTTCCAACAGAGCCCCACGCTTGGTGGTGTTGCTTGGGCCAACCAGCCTGCTCCTTACCTAACAGGATAAATAAATGAGGCTTACATAGGCATGATGATATTTGAAAGAGGCCACATGACTAACATTCAGTAATACTCGAGGGGTTCAGAGGCCAGGGAGCTCAGGAATGTGCACCAAAAAGGGGGGACTGGGTACAATTTGCACGCAAGGACAGCCTTGGCACTCAAGGCTGGGGAGAGGATGGGAAAGGAATGAGGACAGAGCTACTGCCCTTGGACCGCTTGTCCCATGGAAAAGGAAGCCTGGAAATGTGAACACAGGCTGAAAGGCTGCCGCTGAGGACCTAAGGCATCCTGGGTCCGTCCTCCTCTGAGACCCAGCCTTGCTTGCCTAGGGTCACTTGGCGGAAGGTTAAACACAGAGGTGATCTCCAGCAGACCTGGAGAGAGCAAAAATCTGATAGCGGGGATCTCAGGGATCTCGAAGGTGCTGCCTGGGGCCCAAGGAGACTGGCTGGAAAGACACATTCCAGGGGTCGTTGTGAGTAGGGGACACCACCAGCATTAGTCACCAAAGGGCAGCCTGCCAAGTCCTACAGGACGCCAAGCAGAACCCTTTGGCTCAGGCCCAACTCAGCAGTTCCCTCCCCACCCCCTGGACACACGTAGCTCACCAGGCCTGGGGATATTTCCAGAAAGTCTAAGAAAGTCCTGGGACTGGGGAGGCTGTGAGAGTGCCTGCCCAGGGCTGAGGGCCAGGTCCCTCACAGAGAAGCAGACGTGCTGAGGGGAGGGGAGGGGCAGAGGACGTGACCGGCAGCTTTCATTCTCAGAGGCCAGGGATTTCAGAGGAATGCAGCCAACTCCGCCTCTCAAGTTCCCCCTTCAGACCCCACCCGGCTGGAGCCAAGGGCGCCTGCCGAGGCCACCTTAGAAATCAGAGGGATGTGTCACAAGCTCTGTTGTGGAGGGGAAACACGTCCTGCCCATAGTTCTGCGAGCAGACTCACCCCCTGGTTCCTAAATACAACTTCTGGTTTTGCAGAGCCTGGGGGACTCCCTTGACTATGCTTCCTTCTCTCAGTCCCCGTTATCTATCCACCTTCAGCTGTCTCCTACCATCTCCACCAGAAACAGCTAAGCTCCTAGAAGGGTGCTTCTAGGAATGTCACATCTCTGTCATCAAGGTCATGAGTGCACCTGGGGGAGAAGGGAGATGCTGCACCACCCCTTCACCATGGCTCAACTCTAGAGGAGATGACACCCGTGGAAAGGAACAACCATCCCAGATAGTTCCACAGGCCTCCTGCATGGCTGGCTTGCATGCTGTGAGAGTTACTTGCTGGACATTGAGGAACAAGATTGAAGAGGGGAGGAGATCTGCTCAGATGTCCTGCTGCAGACATGTTTGTGGGTTTACTCCATTTTTCTCCTTTCTCCATCCCCCCTCCCCTTCTGTAAATGAAAGGCAAGCTCCGGACAGACTGGCAGACTCCAAGCAGAAACCCAGAAAAAAAGGAGGAAGGGGGCTGTTTTCAGGGGTTTGGCTGCCTTCCACCTTTAACCCACCCTCACCCCTATCCCAGCTAGCTGGATGCTACCCCTCTGCCCACCCAGCCCTGCTCGCCCTGGGGTTCCTCCTCTTAGTGACAGCGAATAGTTTGCAGACTCAGGAATGTGCTTGTGGCTTGCCCAGAGAGCCCGAGGCCCAGAGTTTTAATATGCTGCCCCCCCCCGAGCCAGCCCTGCTTAGCCTGGCCTGTGCCCCTCCGTTTTCTGATTCCTGGGATTCCACACTCTGGAGCCTTTCCTGTTCAACCCAAGCCATTAATGTCTGTCTGTGCCCTCACTAAGTGCTCAGCTCTCTCTGTTGTTTCTGGCCTCCTTTCAAGAGTCCATTCCCCTCTCTCTCTAACTACATTTCAGGTGACTTTGCTCATGTGACGTGCCATGAATACTTAGGAAGGGCCTACTGTGTGCCATGCCTGGGCTACACAGGGAGTCAGGAGTAAGCAGAACAGACCAAACAGCATGCCCTGGTGGAACAAGGGATCAGTAAATAAGCAAATTGCTCATTTCTTATTCTACAGCAAGTGCACAGGGAATCTGCAACTGGGGGGGGGAACAGTGCAAAAGCCCCGAGGCAGGATGTGCCTGTCCCGTGGAGCAAGGCCAGTAGCCAGAGGACTTAGGTCATCAGGGTCAAAGATCTGCAGGCTGCCGTGAGGATGTGTATCAGTGCTGGAGGAATGGAATGTGTAGGGATTGTGATGGAGATCTGGCTCAGGATTGACAGGTTCGCTCAGGCTGCTGGGTTGAAGTGGTCTGGAAGCATGGGGTACATCAACGTGGGTGTGGGGGGGAACTGGCTTGCAGGCTTTCAGAGAAGTCCCAAGGAAAGGATGGTAGGAGAGTGGAAAGGACAGGCTGAAGGGTCAGGGGCCTGGTGTTGAGAGGCGTGGTCTGGTAGGAACAGACCCCAGAAACCATCAGGTAGCATTTAAAGTCAAAAGTCTAGCTGTGGTCCCCGAGGGCAAGGGCTAGTGAGAGGACCTCTCGATTTGATACCGGAGCTATGTTTCTGTGGCCTAGGGTTAGCAACGAGTGGGCAATGACCAGCCATGCTGTTTGCACCCCACATAGCAGAAATGAGAGGCAAGGGGCTGCAGCTCCCCCTCGAACCCTCTTCCCCACTGGCCCAGCAGAGGGCACATGGGGGCCACTTCAGGGCCCTTCCAGACTGAGGCTTCTCCAATAGAGGGACAAGTAGGGGCAGGCTATAGTCCCTGTCACCCCAAACCTCTTGGCATTTCATAGGAAAATAGTGTCATTTTATCATTCCATTCCTTGGTGAGGCTTAGATTTCAGCTTCCAGAAAAGTGACCTAGAGCACAGGATAGGCACCTAGGACTATCTTTGCCCCCATGGCTTTAAATAACTCAAGCCTGTACCCACAGTCATTTACAACCCTGGCTTCTGTCCTGTGGTGCCAATGAGATTAAGTATTTAGCTCCCACTATATTTTCCCCTCTGTATTTCTGACAGAATGTTTCCTGCCTCCATGACACTATCTCAGTAAACAGAATGCAGTTGGCCCTTCCACATCCTGGTCTACCTCCACAGTTCAACCAACTGCAAGAAGGGGGAAAAAAATTCAAGATTCCAAAATGTTCCAAAACACAAAACTTAAATTTTCCATGTACCATACTGTGACAACGTGATGTATAGGCATTAGATTTGACATTATATGTTATGTAGAAATGATTTAAGATGTATATAGGAGGATGCCATGGGCTAGTCATGAATATGATATAATTTTATATAAAGGATATGAGTATTTGAAGGTTTGGGCATCTACAGGAATACTGACCAATGAATGTACCTGGGTAGGGGATAGCATGCTGGGTAGCCATAGGCTCCAGTGCATTTTTTTTTAACCCAGTTGAAGTTCACCTTCATTGACTTTCCCCTGAAAATGGCTTCCAAATACTTCTTTGATGTCACTGCACAAATACAAAAGTTGAGAAAAAATGAAGTTAATCAAAATGGCCAAAATTCCTAGTTTAATTACCTCTACCCCCATTCCACGTGTTGGGGACTGAAAGTACTGTAGAGATGGTTAAGTGTGTGGAAGATGTCTGCAGTACCACACTGCTCGGCTCGGCTTCCAGATGGGTTCTGGAAGGATCTCCAGCCACGTAAGAGCACATAGTCCTGGCAGAGAGAGATCAAAACTTAAGCAAAGCCAGGCGGTGGTGGCACACGCCTTTAATCCCAGCACACGGGAGGCAGAAGCAGGCAGATCTCTGTGAGTTCAAGGCCAGCCTGGTCTATAAGAGCTAGTTCCAGGATAGGCTCCAAAGCTACAGAAAAATCTTGTCTCAAAAGAAAAAAAAACTTTAGTAAAATTGAGTTGGGGTCCCTTCTGCACCTGTTACCTTCTCTCGGCTCCATACAGATTTTATCTTATGTCACTGTCCCTCTGCAAGAGAGCAGAAATCTAGACTACCTCGGAATCCTTTGGTCCTGCTGATGAATGGCCCAAAGAATGTCTTCCGGGCCCCAAGGGAGTGCCACAGCTGTCCTACCTCAATTATCCCATTCCCATTCCAGCTGCTCCTTTTGCTGGTTTGTCCCTCCCAGCCAGGTACAAAGTTGAGGCAGAAGTGAACTCTGAACAATGTTGAGTCCCACTGGACAAGGGACATGCATCCAGCACAGTCAAGATGGAAGGACAAGGGATTCCATACCAGAGCTAAGGGACACACGACTGCAAAGCTAAGACTCTCAACAAAGCCTCCATATGACAAACCAGGGTTCCAATGGCCTCCTCAGGGTAGAAGAAGGCTTGTGGGGCCAGGAGGTGGCTCTGGATAAGCGTGGTGATGGGCCTTTCTGTAGTCAACCTCTTGACATGGTGCATGCAGGGACAGTAGGAATGCAGAGGGAAGTTTGGGGATGCTCATCCCAGAATAGCTTTAAAACTAGGCCAGCCTTACAAAGCACCTAAAATGATTGAAAGCAGGTAGGATTGAAGCAGATGCCTTCTGGAGATGCCTGTCAGACCCAAGTATGTCAAAACTCTGTAGGCTTTCCTGATTGTTCAGCAGACCTCAGGACACAGCCTAGAACGTTCCTTCCCCCTGGGCTCCTTGTATATACTGCATTAGAGTTGGTACCTGACAGAGAGAAGCACCAGACTGATTCACCAGCATCCCACAGAATGAGAGACTGGTGGGGGGGTAGGTATGTGGATGGGTGAGCAGAGGATGCTTGTACACTCCAGATTAGCTGGCTTCAGTCCTAGGTGGGAATCCCTAACAGCATGGGAATCCTAAGTGGGTAGTCTTGCCTTCACTTCCTTTGTAAATAGATGATATTGTCATTCCATGGACTGGAAGCAGGTACTAGCTCACTATTTTGGTCCTCAGTGCAAAGTTGGTTTTTCCAGATTGTGAAACATGGTTTCTCGGTGGACAGCTCACAGAGCACAGATGCTCACCCAGGGGTGCATGTGACTGACATTCTCCTCAGGTGCTGAGGCCCCAGTGTGCATTCCCCTATACGTTGCTGTATGTCTTAGCTTCAACTCAACCTGATTTCTCCAAGGGCACAGTTTCCTGGGGTCATGATAACTTGTGGTTTTTGAGACGTGAGCTGGCTCATGAGCTAGCACAGGTGGGGGAGCCTGTAATTCTAGCCAGGACTATGTTCAAGGAATCCTGTGTGAATTCTTCCACATGATGAGGGTGCCTGATGGGGAGGAAGTCCCCCTCCATTATGTCTTACTTGATGTTGGTTTCTATCAAATGGCTCGTAAAGAAGTCCCTGTACTCCCCAGGCTCCGTCCCTATAAACCAATCTAGATTAACAAGACTGCTGTCTTCAGGATCCCCAGGATCAGGTTCTCCACTGAGTACAGGTCCCTTCCCTTGTGAGGAATTCCACGTGAGGAGTACTTCAGACTATTAAGAGAAACCCCGTCTCTTTGTGTAAGAGTTGAATGTTGGTGGGAGATGGGAATCCGCCCCCAAACATGAACTGTAGACTCTCAGTCTGGGAAAGGCCAAGCCATCTAGTGTCCTCAGCCCTCAGCCATGTACCGTGGCTCCCATGCTGTAAGTTAAGCCGAACTGTAGATTGGCAGAGGAACAACCCATGACAGCCTAGTGTCCAAAATGCCAAACATTTCACCATGCTGTACGATTTCAGATCAGTGAGAGTCTTGTGGAGGAGGAGGCTGGCCTGGAGCCATTCTAGCGGAAAGTTAATCTGAATGAATGTAAGGCAGAGGCCACCTGATCATCTGATGGCACTTTGTATCCATGCCCCCACACACTCCAACATGTGTGTCTCACAGCTACCCAGGCCTTGCCAGGAAGAACTCAGAGCATGTTGCCTGTTGACATGTGTGTGGAGTATGCGTTAGTCCCTCCTGAAATCCCTGAGATTGCTGGAACGAGGGGACTTGGGAATTAGCGCCTTAATCTTTCTAAGAAGTGTGGCTTGGGGTCCTGCATAACAGCTGGTATCAGATGGGCTCACCCTGAGGAAAATGATTGTGTCCTTATCAAAGTGCACCCAGAGACACTAAGACTTTCTGTCATCATTTCCCCAAGGGGAGTCAAAAGCCTTTGGATTCTTCCCTTCAAAGTCTACTGCCTGGAGCCCTGCTTCACACACAGAAGGGCAAGTTTCTGATCCACCAAGCGGAACCTTTATGACTTGTCGTGGCTGTGTATCCTGTAGTGTAGTAACTTCGTGGAGAAGCATTCCTGCTTCTAATGGTACAGCTGACAGGGTGCACTCGGGTAAGGCATTCCCAGGTGAGAGATACCCCCCAGAGGGGTCCCACTGATGTGTCACCACAGTGAGGCCTGCCCTTGTTTAACTGAAGATGCCCTGTCTCCCTCTAAGATGGGGGCTGAACTTTTGGAGTTCCCATGAGAGATGGCAGGGGACATTTTATAAATTACTGAGCAGAGTGGGCTCCGCAAGGCCAGGTGACTGGCCCAACCAAGCTCACCTAGTGCTCTGTGGCCAGTCCTTGGGTGATTAGTGAAGAAGCTAGCCCTCTGTGCTGAGCAGAGCTGATGCCACACGGAAGGAGTCACCAGACCTCTGCCCATGGTCACAGTGTGCCATGGAGACCAGCATTTCCTCTGCCTGTGGCAGAGCCAGCATCACCAGGGGCAGGCAGGGCCAGAAGGTGCCAGACACTACCCATCCCTCCAGCTTCCTGCCCCTTTCTTCCACAGCTCTCTGAGGGAGTTGCAGTTATTTTTATCTGAGGACACTGGTGTGGGAGGCATTTGTCAGCATCATCTGGTAAAGGCAACTGAATTGTCTGTTGTCCAAAGCACCCCCAAATGGGTAGTGCTAAGCATGCTAGGCTGTTCACATTTAAAAATACAGTTGGAGCCATGACAGCTGATGCGTTCACAATGCTGACATCACAACCTAAACCCAGACTATTGGTTCCGGAGCCCAGGCTTGCATTTTACTCTCTTGGTTTTGGGTTTATCACCCATAAGGGCTTCTGTCGTTCAAAAAGTCATGATTCAGTACTGGCCACCTATGCAGAAGGGTAAATGGTCAGTCTCTAGGATGATTGCAGGGCAGGTAGGTCATCTCTGCTCAGTCCCAGAGGCCTCACTCTAACACCCCTGTTTATTAGACATGCCAGGAGGGATGGTCCATGCGGCCCTCGTGTTTCTAGGGACAATTTCCGGGTGGATGAACTTACACTGATTAAAGTTCCCTCCTTGGGTGTGAGGCTCAACATACCTACTAAGCACTTCTAAGACTTACCACGTTCCAAAACATGGGGTGGGAGTGTGTCTCTCTGACTGCCTTCTGTTGGTGTAACAAAATGAAACAGACTACTGTATGAAGAAATTTATTTAGTCTATGGTTCTGGAGCTGGCAGTCCAAGAGGAGGCAGTAGCATCCACTGTGGGCCTCATGCTACCTCATTAGATGACGGGAAGACTGCACGGCAAGTGAGCTCATGAGCAAAGAAAGTATGGGGTGGGCCCCCTTTGACAGGCAGCTCTCAGAAGCCTAAGTGCCCCTGTGAGGAGGGCTTCAGTCCCATGATAACTGGCGTTCAAAGGCCCCACTCGCAACATAACATCTGATCTACCATCAAGGTTCAACATGAGTCATGGAGGACCAAGTCACAGTGTGGTGCAAGGCAGTGGTTTTCATCTGGTGTCCTTGTGTCCCCAGCAGATCCCGTGCTAGAGGGGATGAGAACAGAGCTCTGACTGGCATCAGATTGGTGGCAGCCTTCATGGTCCTGGGTAGCTCCCCACAGAAAACTGTGAACCTGGCCTTCAGTGTCAACGATGCTGCTGGGAGGGAGGCAGATGGAGCCTCTCGCCCCTCAGCGTGTGTCCTGACAGGAGGCACCCTGGTTGGGCAGGCGGAAAGAGTAAATGTTGCCAGCGTGCAGCACTGAGTCATGTGTCTGTTTCACTGTGTCTGCTAAGCTATGAACCTCACGAAAGGCCAAGCCAAGCTGGGATTTGAGAATCTGGTGAGCCAGGTTTGATCTCTGGCCATAATGATGAATACCTAGCTTTGCTGATCATTTTTCTTCTTCTCCCCATATGATCTGATATCTGCTGCCCCATTCAGTCTTCAAAACAAATTACGGGTCCAATGGGTTACACACCATCCATTTTGTGGATAACCAAACTGAGGCCCAGTGAGGGGAATTATTTGCTCAAAGATCACAATACCCCAAGATGTTTGTTGATCCCTTCACTGAAACATCTTTTAGTGAGGACAACACCCCCTTTCTGATCTTTGAGCCTCCTTCATCTTGCTTAGGTCTCCATACGGGTACTCAATGGGGCCTCTCTTCCATCGCTACTCTAAGTAGAAACCTGAAGAAGCCTGGAGCAAATTTCCTACTCCAGCAGCCACCTTTTCCTTAAGAAGTTTTTCTTGGGCTAGAGAGATCACTCAGCTGTTAAGAGCACTGGCTGCTCTTCCAGAGGACCTGGGTTCAATTCCCAACACCTACATGGCAGCTCACAACTGTCTGTAACTACAGTTCCAAGGGATCTGTCACCTTCACACAGACATATATGAAGGCAAAACACCAAGGCGTGCACACACACACACACACACACACACACACACACAACCAAATCTCAAAGCCAAAATCAGCTAGTTTTTTTTTTCCTGCCTTCTCTGATGTTTTACCAAAGCTAAGTAAGTAAACTATCCTATAGTACAGGGACTAGAAAACTACCTCCCTCTTGTCCAGAAATATCCCCTTCTTGGGACTGCCATCAGCACAGCACCACACATTCACTCTCTAGTTAATGTAACAATGCTTGCTGAGGGTCTGTGTTCTACACATTAGATGGGTGTTAGCACATAACACAGTGATCAGATTCCCTGGAGTCTGCAGGTCCCATGAAGGAAGCAGGCACTGAGCCTATAAAAAAAAAAAGCACACATGTAGCTTCATACTGTGCTCTGGGCAGTAACAAGAGTAAAGGCCCTGCTTAGAGAAGATGGCAGCTGTAAAAGGTAAAGACAGTGGCCGAAGACAACATGGAGTCAGTTTCTCGTGGGCTAAAGGAGAAAGTCCCCAGCACCCAGAGTGCATAGCAGCAAGCCCACTTTCCCATTATTTCTGTCAGCACATCCGTCATCAGAATTATCTTAAAGGCCTCCACCATCCTGGCTCTGCTCTGCTAGATACGTGAGAGGGGCAAGGAGGAAAAAGACACCCAAAAGGCTTCAAGGTTGGCCAAGGGGATAGAGGATGCACACAAAAACTAACACTAACCCCACCCCTATTTCTAGCTGACTCTGTACCCTAAGTCCCCAGTACCAACAACCGTGTGCTAGTCCGACTCTCTGCAGACCTAATAACAGTTCCTGTTATAACTGGCCTAGTAATTGTCATCCTCTCTATGTCTGCCTCTGTTGCTCTGTCGTGTGACAGAATTTTTCTGAGGAGACACAACACCCATGTCTACTCACCCCAGATGGGAAGTGCATGACAGACTGAAGTACGGATACCACCAAAGTCCAACTTGGTAAATCAATGGTGAATCAGTTTATTGGGGTTACTTACAGGAGCAGAAATAACAAAGACAGCGGTATCGCTGAAGCCCACCCCAGCATGGATGACAGCTCACGAAGCTGGGAACCTGAAGCGCACTGCACAGCCCACAGGCAGCTCCACAGGTTGGAGTGTGTCCTGTCCAGGTGGCTCAGCTGCTTTCTGCTCCTTCAGGGCAGCTGTTCTGGTCTGGCGTCTTTGCAGCTCTGTTCCCAGTCTCAGAGGGACTCTTGGCTTTTGGTGCTTGCTGTGGCAGGGAAGTACCTACTGGATCTAATCTGGTCAGATTCAGGGACTTCCTGAAGCCCCTCTGAGTTGTTAACCTTCCTATTTAAGGAGCTTCCCTGAAGGATGGAATGTTTCCATAGCTGGGGACACTGTTACACAACATCCTGTTTTTTCACACCAGGCCTGGGAGACTCTGTTCAAAGACTCTTGAAGACAGGGAGGAGTCGCTTCCAGGCCCTCTCGGCTTTCAAATTCTAGTATGTATTTTGACACACCAGTGGTTTGCATGTTGTTTTTTTTTTCACCAATAGTATTTATTTTCCAAACTCAGTCTAGGGTGTATGCTCAGCCCTATGAAACAGATCCTCCAGTCTCTGGGATCTGGGAGTCTGGAAACTGGGAATTATGATTCTACCCACCAACTACCCTTACATATCATGTGATTCCTTAGGAATCACATGAAAGTCTATCTGGTTTTCAGACTAGAACTCATACCTCATCAAGCTGGCCTGAACACTCCCTTATGTCTACTCCAACCCTGCCAGACTACACAGGGCAAAACATTACCAAGTTCAATGGAGTAGGAGCACACAAACACATTGCCAGTAGCAGTAGAAGACTGCTCAGGTGGAGCCAGCACAAGCATGGTCACGTGTGTCTTCAAGGGATGTACCCACACACCAATGGTTTCCATGTCCCTAGCCTCCAGAGACACGACCAACATCTACAGGCGCAAAGCAACATCACAGATGCAAATGTTGGCCCTCCCCAGGCCTGCTAGACTTTGTATCCCTCTTTTTCCTCCCCCAGCTGTTCCTCTGTGCGCCTCACCCATGCCTGTTGCTTAACCGTTGCCTGGGAAACGTTCTGGGATATGGCTTGGTACAAAGATGTGTACACTTCCTTTGGATCTTCATCAAGGGATAATGCCTTGTAACTGTGAGCTTGACTTTTGAAGACTTCATTTGCGGTAGAGTTTAATGTCACGGGTGGATTTGGACTAAAGACTGAGTCATTCTGGAATCCCCAGTATACGCCAAATCTTTTCACGAGCATTACAAGGGGTTTTCTCAAATTCTATAAATAGTTTAATAGCGCCTGTATAATCATCTATTTTTACCCCTAGCCTTCTGGACAATTTCAGCAGTAATTGGGCTGCACTGAAAGGATTTCTGAAGTCCTTCAGTTGCCAGTGGCTTCCAGGGCATGGCCTGTGGTATAGCAGCAGATCCCCAGGTAACATCTCTACCTGAGGTTGGAGATCCAGCCCTTGAGTAAAGCCTGGTGCAGGTTGAACTCTGAGAGAAAACTCTAGGAAGCTCTAAGGGAGTTGGAGAAGCTGAATTCCTACCCGACTCAAAATGTCTCATACTGAAAACTCTGTCCACACTTGGTTGCTGCCTGAGTCAGTTTCTCACGTTACAAAATATGGATATTGTCACAATTTTGTTTTCAGAGAAGCTGTCGCATCAGTCCAGTGCCTCTCTGTCTTTGGATACAAGCTTCCTATCATATAGATGAAAATGCAGAAACAGATAGCAGTCAGCTAGCTTTGTCTTTATTTTGCAATTGGCTTGCTCCCCAGACTGACCACACAAACACACACACACACACACACACACACACATCTCACATCCCTGCAGAGAATTTGGCAGGAAGGCTAACTCTCACCTATTTAGCCTAGGCCCCGATAAACACCTGTCCCTGGGCTGTTGGATCCTCTCTCCTGGCAAGATGAGAGTCCAAGAGGGAGGAAATCCCGATTCTAGAGACAGCAACCCAGCGAACCTGGAGGAAGATCAGGAGAGAGGTAGATTACCACCATGTTGATGCAAAGGCCTGTTTCAAAGTCATCCTCTAGGACTAGAAAGAGCAAGGCTTAGAAAGCAGATCCAGACTTCCATCCTGCCAACCTCAGACAGTGGCCAGACCCAGGTACCTGCACCCCAGCCCCAGGAGATGTCAAATGGTAGAGCCAGCTAAGCATGGAAGGGTACCATAAGAATGACCACAGAGCCAGGCAGTGATGGTGCACACCTTTAGTCCCAGCATTCAGGAGGCAGAGGCAGGCAAACCTCTGAGTCTAAGGCCAGCCAGGTCTACAGAGTGAATTATGGGACAGCCAGGGCTACACAGAGAAACCCTGTCTTCAAAAACAAAAAAAGTGCACACAGTAGGACAGTCACATCCACCTTGGACTGGCAGTGAGACAGGTGCCCCCTGGTCTGTGGACTTCAGCCCTCTATGCCCTGGGTTGGCAGCCTGCCCCTATGTCTTTCTTCCCTGGAGCCAAGGCAGGTGTCACCTTAGCTGAGCACATACCGTGGTATTCAGACAGCTCACCCCTCTTCCTGTTTAGCTTCCAGCCCTGCTGAGGGCTTCTCAAGGCCACAACCACAGCAGGTGCTGACTCCCCTTGCCTGAGAGTGAGGCTTCACGCCTGCATAAGTGTGAGACAGAATTCCCACTGAATCAGCCCCGCTTCTCGGCTTCTCCCGCTCTTGCACCCCAGCACCACTCCCCCGCCCTGCTGCCATCAGCCCAGCCCAGCCTACCTGACCTGATTTCACCAACTGAAATAGTCTGGGCCCTCACAGCCCAGGACAGTTGGAAATGTCTCTAGAATGATCTAGATTCATCTGAATGTGGCTGATGGCGGTTCCCAGCCCCAATGTATGCCCTTGCCCTGGAGGCAAGTACTGGGGAGAAAGTAGTCAATCAGTTGCAGAGAATGTTTCCAGTCGTTAAAGGAGCAACTGGGCCATGGTTTTTGTGTCTGCTGATTAGAGCGGATTCAAGATCATCCTTAGTGCCATTCTCTTTTGCACAGCTACACCAGAACGTAAAGGTTTTGAGATGATGTTCAGTAGAGTTTGAGGCATACGCGACAGCCACCTGATGAATGTCTGTGTATGCAGTGGCATTATTGTCTGTCTTTTGTCCAGGGGTCTACAGGCACCCTGTAGACCTACATAAAAAGGCTATATGACTTAAGTCATAGGACATTTTTTTCCCCTGCCCTAAAAGGCTGTATGACCTAGGACTAACCAATCAGTGGCTCCATATGTACAACAGTGATTGGTCTGAAGGAGGGCCATGTGACAAGCAAGGCCATTTGCAACCCCACTCCAGGGTTTAGGAATTGGCTATTAGGAGAGAGGGGCTCTGTCTTCCTTTGGGCTCACAACATTGTAAAAGACCCACAAAAGTGAAATATACTGTGAGTCGGCCCTGGCAAGCTGGCATAGAGATGGTGACAAGAAATGACAGAAGGATAAAAACAGCCGCAAAGAAAAGGTGATCTGGGCAAACGTCCTACCTTTCTACTTTTGAATCTTGGGTGAGAAAGAAGAGCATCATGAAAAAGAACAGCCAGGCAGTGGCGGCACACACCTTTAATCCCAGAGCTTTGGATGCTGAGGCAGGTGGATCTCTGTGAGTTCAAAGCCAGCCTGGTCTACAGAGCAAGTTCCAGGACTACACAGAGCTACGCAGAGAAACCCTGTCTCAAAAAAACAAAAAAGAAGAAGGAAAAAGAAAAGGAGGAGGAGGAGAAGAAGAAGCAGCCTGGGGGTCTCATAGAAGAGGCATCTGGTCACCTATCACAGAGCAGTGATGTGTAGGGTCCCCACTAATGACTGAACACCTCCCACAAGCCAGGCACCATCCTAGAGGCATGGCATGGATCCCTCCCTGTGGGTTATCTGACTAAGTTAGCTGTCACACTCTCCAGAGTGGGAAAATAACTGACTCCTGACTAAAAATCACCAGGTCAGCAACATGTTCAGGCCCCCATGTCCGACGACAACAGCCAGGGGGAGCTAGGGAGAAGCAGGGCAGCTGCTCCTATAGGTGGGTAGTCAGAGGGAGCCTCTCTGAGGAGGAGACTTTGGAGCAGAATTCTGGAGGAAGAGAAAGAGTTGGAGCCAGGTTTAAAAAAAAAGTGAATTTGACTTAAATGTCTTTATTCTTTCCAATAGAAAAAAATTTACCAAATAATTCATTTTAGCCTCCACCAATTATGCGGGACAATGGCAGAGCTATTGATGCTGGCAGCCTCTAGGTGCCCCCCACCCCACCCCAACACACACAACTCCCCATTACCTACCTCTCCCACGTCCATCTCAACCTCACAAGGGGAAAATAAAACCCAAAAACTTCCTTCCAACAGTTACTAAAAGACCACGTTCTCCCTCCCCACTGACCCTCCCTGAAGTGGGGGTGTGGGGACGATGTTGCAGTACCTCTGTGAACAGAAACATGTCTGCTGCTGGAAAAGTCCAGTTTGGATAGGCAGATCTCCCTTGGTCACTTGTTTAAAAAAAAAGCAAGACCAGGATGGTGGTGAGTGTGCAGGATGCAGGACTGCCAGTCAATCCCAGGAAGTGCAAAAATACACCGAGGTCCTTGTGCCAGGCCTCTCCCAGCAGCATCTCCCGCTGCAGCTGGCCTGCCCACAGGGGTCGAGGGGGTAGGGGAGCTGTGTTTTTCCCCTTCTGCCTGTACACAGCTGTTTTTGGCTTGGCCACAGAATTCTACCACACCAGAGTTCGTGTGGTTATCCAGAGTGGGAAGAATTTCCCAGAATGCCTTGAGAAACCTGAGACACTGAATGGCTTTCAGGGCTTATTGATGTGGCTGGTGCAGGAAATAGCAGTACGTCAATAAATAGTTTTAGGCAGGAAACCGGGCTTAAATGGTAGCCTTAAAGTTTGGGGAAAGACACCAGGGGTTACTGGGAGGGAGCCTGCCCGTCAGATGAGAATCTAGAGCCAAATAGCAGACTTTGAAATGACTGCCCCTGAACTGAGGCCCCTTGCTGCTCTTGGATGCAAGAGGCTGAGGTTGGGGGCAGAGTCAAGAACCAAGGACAGGCCAGTTTCAGCTGGCAGAAAGGGGCTCTTTGTGTAGAGGGAAGCTGGCAACCTCTACCACGCGTCAGGAGGAGACACAGGCTAGGCTCCGGCCTCTAGGTGAGGCTTATTCACACCCCGCCTGGTGGAAGTCAATGCCAGCTGCCAGTCACCCCAAGACTTCCACTGTCCTACTTTAAGAAGAAAGGGGGGGTAGGGGTGGGAGGGAGCAAGGAAAGGCACTGTTACAGTCAGTACCAGTTTTCCTGGTTATGGAGTGAAATTTAGAAAAAAAATGTAAAATGAAAGAATAAAAGCCATCCACATTCTCATCTGGAAGCACCCATATTAAACATTCTGGACCATTCTTTTAAAAACGGTATCCATGGATGAAATTATGTCGCACACACAGTTGAGATTCGCTGCTTTCATTTAGCATTAGATAAACATTTTTCCATGCTTTTGTAAATTTTTCGCAAGCAAGGTTTTTTGTTTTGTTTTTTTTGTTTTTTGTTTGTTTTAAGACAGGGTCTCTGTAAACATGGCTGTCCTGGAGCACTCACTATGTAGACTTCTTTGGCCTCAAACTTACAGAGATCAACCTGCCTCTGATCCTAAGTGCTGGGATCAAAGACATGCGTCACCACGTCTGGCCAATAAGCAAGTGTCAGTGAGTGCATGGGTCATCTCTGACTTAACCATTGCCTTGTTGGATGGTTAGACTCTTGGATTTTTATGTATATTAAACTTGCTTCAAGATAGCACTTATATTTATCATATTTATTTTGCGTGTGTTTATGTGCGCGTGTTCTTGTCCTTGCTTGTATGCGAAGGTCAGAGGTCAGCGTGTAGGAAACAGTGCTCTCCTATCGTGTGGACCCCAGGGATTGAATGCTGACAGTCAGACTTATAGGAAAGCTCCTTTACTCCCTGACCCCCTCGCTGGCCCATTAAGAGGATCTTTCCTGTTCTCATTATTCTTTATCATAGTAACCCAGAGGTGCAATTGCCAGATGATTCTGAAGGCTTGATTAAGGCTTCTTAGGAAAAATGTATACTGCCTATATATAAGAATGCTTGTCTCCGGCTGATCTTCTTTAATCCCAGCACCCTCCCAGTACCCGGGAGGCAGAGGCAAGCAATTGTCTGAGTTCAAGGTCAGCCTAGTCTACAGAGTTAGAAAGACAAACCAGGGTTACACAGAGAAACCCTGTCTCAAAATAAATAAAAAATAAATGAAATGAAATAAAACAAAAAGAATGCCAATCGCTCAAATCCTTACGAGCGTTGATGGTTGCCATCTTTAAATTTTTGCTGATATAGCAGATGGGTAAACATGTATTTTCATTCCTTTATCTGCAACTGGAATTAAGTGTGTGCACTTTGGGGGGGGTTTTCTTGAGGCAGGATCTCACTGTGTACTGTGATCTAAAACTTTCTGTGAATCCTCTGCTTCTGCCTCAGAATTGCTGGAATTATAGGCATATCGGCATGAGCCACTATGCACAGCCATTTCCACATGTTTGATGGCAATTTTTGTTTTGACCAGTAATTCACCCCTTTAAAGTCCTCTGTATTTGTCTATAATGGGCTTAGTGCCATTACAAGCTTGAAGCTCTCTCGCGCGCTCGTGTGCGTGTGTGTGCATATGTATAGATGCACATATATATACATATATACATATCTCAGTGATTCTCAGCCTTCCTAATGCTGTGACCCTTTAATACGGTTCCTCATGTTGTAGTTACCCCAACCACGAAATAGTTTTTGTGGCTGCTTCATAACTGTAATTTGCTACTGTGATGAATTGTGATGTAAATATCTGAGATGTGGAATATCTGACATGTGACCTGTAGGGTGATAACCGCTGTTGTATATTAAAGTAGTTACCCTCTGTCCTATTTCCCGAAGGCCTATTGCGCCCCACCCCCTGCCCCAGAGCCTCCTAAGAGTTCTGAAGCAAACTCTGCTGCCTTGGTCTAAACCCACCTTTCTCCACCCAAAAGTGTGATTTCATTCCATTGCACCTTCGGGTTTTTATTCTTCTTAATTGCCTCTTTATCCTACCTCTTTATTCTTAGGGTCTGAATGAGCTGAGAGTGTAGATCCCTTCCTCCCTGATTTTAGGCAGCTGTGGCTGCAGTGTTGCTCAAGTGAACGCTGCATCGTCTGCCTCTGATTCGTGGCCCCCGGGGGATCATACGATAAACCCTTGTGGATGCCAAATTTGTTTCTGTGTTATCTGATCTAGCTGTTCATGCTCCGCCAATCCCATGGCCTTTTAATTATTAAAGCTTTGGAATAAATTAAAAGTAATATAACCCTTTCCAATTTTGTTGTGTCCTGACTAGTGACTTTTCCCTATGATTCCTTCAAATTACTTTTCAGGTCATTTTTTTTTCAAGTCTCTACATCCAGGACCCTTGCCACACACACACAAAAGTTCGTGTTAGGATTTAATATATTAGCTTCTGATCATTAAAACATCTCACTGGTAAATTGTGTCATGAAAGCAAGCTGTTGGCTTTTATATATTAATTTAATATCTAAATACTCATTAATTAGTTACTAAACTCTGATTAATCTTTATTAGAGGGTTCTCATGGGTTTTTCATACATATAATCTAATAATTTTCTCTCTCCCTTCTACCCTTGGGCATTGCTGTTCTTTTTCAGTCGGAGCCCTTGATGTAATAGATTGCATTTATAGATTATTTCCTGATGCTAAATCATTACAGCCTTCCTGGGACGAATGTCTACTTGGTTATAATGGATCTATTTGATGGCATTTCATTTAGGACTTCCCCATCCATTCATATTAGAGAGGTCAGCAGATGCGCTTCTTTCTTTTTAACTTACTGGGAGATTTTGTTGTCGGTGATTGGCTGGCAAGCTCATTTTCTCCTGTGTTTTGGGTCCATTTCCAAATGACAACAGTTATCTCAATGGAAGAATTTACCTATTAAAGAGCCGTGACTTTAGAGAACTCTCTGTAAAGGTAATTCTTTCATAACTTAATTTTAGCTCATGTCTTTTAATCTATTCTGGTTTTGATCTCTTTTCAGTAAGCTTCACTGATATTTGCTTTTCTGAAGCATTCTTCTCTGTTTGTCAACTTAACATAGTCATGATTTTTGTTACGCCTTACCTCTTCCATATTTGTTTTCATATTGAAATTTTTTCTAATTCTTTCTTGTTTTTGTATGTAATTTCCTTTCTTATCTTCTAGTTAATTTCTAGTTTTATTTATATTGTGTTCTTTCCTGTATTTTTTTAGCTGGTGATGGTTTTCTGATTTTTTTTGTTGAGATTTTGGATAACACTGTCTGCTAGAAATACAATGCAACCCACTCACATAATTTCAAACATAATTATATGTTCTACTTAACCCAGTATATTCAAATTTTCAGCATATACTCAACCTTTTTTAAAATTTTATGTGCATTTGCATAAGTGTGGGTATATACACGTGGATGAAGGTGCCCGTGAAGGTAAGAGTTGTACATGCTGGTTTTGTGTGTCAACTTGACACACGCCAGAGTCATCAGAGGAAGGAGCCTTAGCTGAGGAAATGCCTCCATAAGATCCAGCTGTAAGACATTTGCTTATTTAGTGATCAATGGGGGAAGACCTAGTCCATGGTCAGTGGTGCCATCCCTGGGATGGTGGTCCTGGGTTCTATGAGAAAGGTCACTGACCAAGCCAGGGGGAACAAGTCAGTAAGCAGCACCCCTCCATGGCCTCTGCATCAGCTCCTGCCTCCAGGATCCTGCCCTGTTTGAGTTCCAGTCCTGACTTCTTCAGTGATGACAACAGCAGTGCTTAAGTGTAAGCCTAATAAGCCCTTTCCTCCCAACTTGCTTTTTGCTCACGGTGTTTCATTGCAGCAATACAACCCTAACTAAGACAATTGGTACCTGTGTAGTGGGTGTTGCTGTGACAGACCTGACCTTGTTTTGGGGGGGATTGTGGAAGGACTTTGAAACTTTGGGCTAGAAGAGCCTTTGAGCTAAGTGCTCTGTGGGATGTTCTGTGGAGCTTGAAAGGTAAGAACGTTAGAGAGATGGCTCAGAGGTTAAGAGCACTGGCTGCTCTTCCAGAGGTCCTG
>LOJH01005279.1:28795-46744 GCA_001685095.1 Ellobius talpinus | reverse complement strand
AATTTCCAGGCCCGCCGCGTCCAGCCCGAAATATGAGAAAAAAATTATTAGAAATTCCGCGGGCGGTGTAAAGGCGGCGGACGGGCCGGAGGGAGGATGTTAAAGCCCCGCGGTGAGTTCTCCCGGGGTCCGGGACGGCGGGGAGGCGTTTAGCGGGAGGAATATCAGGGTTATTTAAATTATGGGACTAGCCGAGGGGGCAGAGGAGCCGCGGCGGCGGCAGGAGGAGGAAAAGTTTGTGCTACTCCCAGCCCCTGCTCAGGACCCCAGAGAGAAAAATAATAATAAAAAATCAAATAAAATCGTGCGGCGGGGCTGCGAGGACTCCCGAGGTCGCTGCTGACAGGGCAGGGGGCGACGCGCCTGGGGACCCGAAGGTGAGGTCGGTGGGAAAAAAAAAAACCCTTTTATTCAGGGTCTGGAAAGTTTGAAAAGTTTTCCTCCTCCTCCTCCTCCTCTCTGGTGCTGTGAATATTGTGACAGCGGCAGCGGCAGCAGCGAGAGCGGAAGACATTAGAGACCCGAAAAATAAGGGAAAAATTAATATAAATTCGGTTTTGAGAGGAAACTCTCCGCATTTTCCACCAAAACATCCCGGGGGAAGGTCGCTTCCCAAAGGGCCTGGCGGAGACCCGCGGTCGGCAATATTTGGGGGGCACTGGGAGTGACTTGGGGTAACTTTGCCCCCTTTTCCGAAGAGGTTTTTCTTTTCTGGAGAAATGCATTTGTTTTTGCCCTCTGCCCAGGTGGGATAGCCGAGTCGGGGTGCGGGGTCCGCGGGGCGCCGGACCCAGCAGGGTGGCGGCGGGGGCGTAGGGGGAGGGGGTGCTAAATGAAAGCAGGAGGTCGGGACGGAGCAGGGACAGCTTGTTGTCAGTATCATAAACAACCAAAATGGAGGGAGAACTCAGGCATATAACCAAATAAAAATTGTTAAAAAAAATCGCAAAAAATCCCTAAAAATCCGGGATGCTCCCCCCTTTCTCGCTAAAGGTAAAAGTGTGAACCGCCTTTCCCCTGAAGTCCATTTTGACTTTGCAGGGACCAATGAGTTAATATTTATTTATTTTTTAAAACTTTCGAAGGGCAAAAGCCTTTTATAACTCCACCGACAATGAGAAAACGTGAAAATCCAATGCAAGAGAAGCAGGGGGAGGGAGGGGGAGGTGGTAGTGCAGAAACTGCTAAACTTATTGGTAATGTGGACTGATCTGAGATAAGATAAACACGATATTTGCTATTTTATAACTCCCTTTTAATGATCTTTGCGGGGTTTGCTTTTTTTGGTAGGAAAGAAAGTGATGCCATTTTCTTAATAGAGTTAATGTGTGTGATTGGAAGAATAAACCTTTGCGGCTTTAGATTGCATTTTCGTCGCATTTATGCCTCAGGTTTTGTTAGTGGCTCCCTCCTTTCTTTAAACTGGGCTCTCCAGAGGAGGGGTGGAAAGGTGCTGTTGCCCAGAGAGACTGGAGGGCGAGACTGGCGAACCTTCTGGGGAGGGGTGGGGAGTTGTTTGGCTTCTCCCTTCCTGACACGTTTGCTTCACCTGTTCGCCCTCACTAAGGAATGTTGGACTGAGGGTTTCTGGTTTTATGTATATAAAAGGATGGTGCCTCTTGCATCACATTGATGGTAGTGGGAAAGTGCTGCTGATGTTGGTTCCACGTGGGATCTGGGACAGAGCAGGGCATTTTAAAGGGACAGCCTCTCTTTTCTTAGGGTTTGCATCACCTACGCAGACTTACTGTCTGAAGACCAAAGGCAGAGGTGCTGGAAGTGTGTGCTGATGGAAGAGCCTTCTCTTTCCATTACTAAGTGCACCCACATTTAGGAGTGATGGAGGGAGAGGAGGGATAAACAAGCCCGGCAGAAGATGGATATGTGTGTGGCTTAGTTTTCATCCACGCTGTTCTTTTATGTAACGAGCCCTCCCAGAAACTTTTCATGTTACATTGCTTTTCTCTGGAAGCTGATTTTGGAAGGAATTGTGGAAAAATGGAAATACTTGAAGGTGTGTGGTGTAATGGTATAGCATTATTGAACAGTTATGAATTCTGTGCAGTGAGATCAAAGAGCCATGGATGCCCATAATGGGGGTTTACAGCCATTTTGTAAAATACCTAATATTCAGTTTGGCTTCAGGTACTTCAGGACTTCTGGTTGGAAATTACAGGCAAAGTGGTGAAGATTCTTGAACATTGTAAGCAGTAGGCATTTCTGGGGAGGCGGGAGTGGCTCCACCCTATGCATATGTTGTGACTTTACCCTTTGGAAGTGAAAATGCTTGAAAATCCTGAAGCCTATCAATTTGCATCTTTTCAGCAGAAGTGATTTGTGTTTAACACGCAATGTTTACTGATCTTTAGCTCCTATCGGCTCTTGTGCCTTCCATGGCCACAGTATTTTTGAAAGGTCAAATGTGTACATTGTTAACTGTACTGGTACTTGAGATGAAGACTGATCTGGACTGGAAAC
Organism: Ellobius talpinus; assembly: GCA_001685095.1. Lineage (NCBI taxonomy): Eukaryota > Metazoa > Chordata > Mammalia > Rodentia > Cricetidae > Ellobius > Ellobius talpinus. The sequence goes on along the minus strand of LOJH01005279.1, from coordinate 44,266 downwards.
AACTGACATTCGGTTTCCACAGGCATATGGAGTTTGGGAAATACATCTCTGTGTTGCTTTGTTTTTTACAGTTTGTAGAAATGGATCAGAGTCAGAACTGAATTTCTAGGCTTCTTAGGCAATGTTCTCTTTTGCCATACTGTATGAAAGTTATTATTTTGAAGTCCATTGTGTGCTAGTTCCTGTTTCTAACTGAACATTTCTCAGCACCTTTCTGTAAATACCTTCACGAGAATTCTGTCAGTGTCCTGTGTGCATCATCCTGTGGTTTCCCACTTGGGAAACAGCCACAGCTTTCTAAGAAGTCACTAAAGAAAACACAGGTTCACAAATCATTATTAAAGAGATTAAAATATCAATGAAGAAGATAGCCCCTCCCCACTCTAACCTTCTGTCCAAAGGGTTCAGAAATTCTTACTTTACCTCCGAAAACCTCTGAAGTTTATTTTGCATTTTCATTGTGTTTTTGGCTTAAGATAGTTACTTTGACTATAGTCAGGATTGTGCTTTGTGCTTAGAATACACCAGACTTTTGGATACTGAACAGTTGCCACTTCGACAAACCAAATACTAATACCAATAAATTCAATGTCAGTCAAAGTCAAGCAGAATTTTGCTTTTAGTTGTTAGCTCATTGAGCTATTAAGTTGTTTGGGCGCTTAAAAATAGGATTCCATTCTTTATTGTCAACCTCAACAGAAGTTCTCCTATTAAAGGTTATTCTTTCTCATATAGAGTGTTATAAACTTTATGTTTGGGTTTTGTACAGCCAGTTACTTTTCTAAATTAGAAAATGTACTCAGAATGCCCAGATTAAAACCTGTGAGTCTTAGAGTCTCATTTAGATAGAGTGCCACAATAGCTGGATTGAACTGGTTTTTAAGGTTTTCTGATGCCTTAGAAATCCTACCTGTAGGACATCCTTTGTCTGGAACTCCTATTAAATTATACCAGTTTACAAAATTATCTAAGGGTATCTCCTGCTCCACATAAGGTCAGAGAAACCTCACCGATTTAGATTCCTGTCTGAGACTTAGATGCCCAGTATTGCTATTCAGAATTCCGAAAAGAATTTTTCTGCTGTGGTAGATGATTTAGTGAGTGTGGGCTAGTACTGATAAAGTTCCATATCTGTGTATTTATTATAATCAAAATGTTTCAGTAAATACATTTTATAGCTAAAATAGTGAATTTATCTATCAATATAGTTGGAAATTTTAAGAATGCTGTTTATGTTTTAATATCAATCAAATATGGGAATTTTCCTTCATTGTTATTAGAGGCTTTACTGTGGTTAAATACATTTTCATATAGTATCCTGGAATTTTACCTAAGAATTAAATTGTTGTTTCTAAATTAAATGTCCGGTTCCTATTGTAACTGGGATTTTAGAAAACAGACAACTAAAATCTATGTCCATGGCTGCCTTTGAAGTTTGCTTTCAGTAATCATTTTTCTCAAGTTGTGTAATCAAAATGTTCATTGGGATATTTTGATATTATTATTTGTAATTTTCTACTTTGGGAATTTAACATGTAAAAAGTTAACCTGTTACATGTGAGGGGAGAGTTTCAGAAGAAGAAAAGTGTATCTGTTGAGCAAAGCTAAGCAAGTGGGATCTGTTCAGGGTGACAGAGAGAAGCCCTCCCTTGAGCCATCATTCAAGTGTTTGAAGAACCTTAGAAACATTTTTTTCTGAAACACTGAATATGTTGAAAGCATGTGTGTCATTGCTTGAAAACAAAGGCAGACCTTTAATTTCTTTAATTTTAACAGGAATTAATGTAGGCAGCATATTTAAGCAATTAGTAAGTGTTTAGGTAGGCTTAGAAAAGTGTTTACAAACAAGTTCAATGCAAGGGCAGGGTCCATGGTTCCCTGTGATTTCAGAACTCATGCAGAAGAGCTCTTTTCCATCCCAACACAAAGACACTTTAAAAGTGATTTATTGTTGCTTTTCTTTTGTAATCATATCATTGTTAACTTTTTTGAAACTCTCAAATCTGAAATCTGCTGTTAATGCTTTTCCTTCATATGAGGGCAAATTAATATCTCATTTGAAATTTAATTTCAGATTTAATTTGAAAAAGTAAATGAGTATTTCTAGATTATAAATTTTTATGAAAGGTTGGTGTGTAGGTGTTAACATTTGACATTATAAGAAATATATCTGCAGAAAAGCCCAGTAGAAATTATGACAGAGGCATAGCTTGAATTTTACTTTTCAATTTATTGGCCTTTCTCCCTGAGGTTTGCATTCTACCTGGTGTGTCCTCCTGTCTGTGTGTCCTCCATACAGGAGAGAATTGACCAGGATATGGTGATGCTGACTGTCAGAGACATTTGGATGTTTTTGAGTTCTGATTTTGTGTGTGTATTGGTGTTTGTTATTCTTAAGGCTTTTACTTTTTATAATGCATATCAAAGTACAGAAAAGTTATAAAACAAATAATATCTCAGTTTTAAAAAAGGAAAGTAGTGTGATGTGACATTAAAATTGTTAGTGTTTCAAGGTCCCTGTGTGCCTTGTAAACAGAGTCCCTGCAGGATCCTGGTGTTGAAACTAACCAGAGTCTGTGTTGGGGTTTGAGAGGACTGCCTATGAAATGGGCGTGCATGCACAGGCAGAATGTCTGCTCCTACAGCCTAGGCTGATAGGAAGATCAGTTTGCTAGGAGTATTCCTTTGCCTTGTATTTCAAACGGAACTTTTTCCTAATTTAAAATCATAGAAAACATAAAATGTGAAGATATTAGAGAACAAAAATGTGGTTTTGGTGCCATTTAAATATAAGACTTCTGACAATCGAAGTGTACTCAGCATCAGTGTAAACTAAATGTTCAAAATAATGATGAGAGAATGGAGAAATACAAATTTCAGAATAAAATAGTAATTATGATAAACTTAAAATTCAACTTATGAATAAAGCATAACCAGCTATAAAGCAAAAATCGCAAGTTTACAAAAGGATATCTGAGTGTTAATTTGGGGAATTTTATCAGAGAATAATTTTAGTGTAAATTGCTGAATTTGTAACCACCTTTTAAAATTAGACTTTCAGAGCCTCTGCCCCTTGTCTTTTTAGATTTGGATTAAACTAAATTCTACGAATGATTTGTAGTGCTGATTTGAAATTCTTTTTTTAACAGAAGGAAAAGGAGAAAGTCATTTTCTGCTCTTTCTAAAAAAGATTTTAAAGAGGATTTAAATATGTAGTTCTGTGAAATAGTCTGAGAGCCTTAGGAGGCGTTGAAAATTGCCTTCCTTGTTCTTTACTGGAAAGCTTAAAACTTTTCTAGGTTAGTAAAATAAATTTCAAAGCCTCATTCTAAGAATAGTTTTGTTCTGTGGATTTTTAGGGGCAATTTGAATAATTTCTTACAACCTTGAGAACACTTTAAAGCCTTTCACAAGATGCAGATAAGAGTGTTCCACAAATGAGACTTGATTTTCAGAGCATTTTAAGGTGTATGCTGCTGATTAAAGACGTTTCTCTTTCTCATTTACTAATTAGCCATTGATTTTCTGAAGGAGAATTGAAGCCTTCTCTTGTGGTCTCTAGAATTCACCTTTAGCTCTGCAGCCTGCTCTGAGTCCTGGCAGTGGATGTAGTGCGTTGTAGAGTCTTGAGAGCTACCTGTTTTGAGAACGAGAGCATCATTTTACACTTTTCAGTTGTTAATATTAAACTATTGTCCCAGACCAGTGTTGGTGTACTGTGTGTAGGTTGTTTATGGTTTTTCTATGTTACAAGTTTCTGAGTATGAGAATATTCTCAGAGTAAATGATGCACCTCATACCGTAAAAAGGAAAAAAAATCTACTGTCTGATCAGTGGGCATTAGAATCTTTAGGATACATTTTTTGGAAACTAAAAATCAGTTTTTAAATGAGGACTCTAAGTCTTTGGTCTAAAAGGCAGAATCAGAAAGTGTAGCTGTCGGTTCTGTTTCTCTGAAGATCCATCAATGGTTTGTTCTAGATGGGGAGAATTTTAGGGAACCAAAGCTGGAAGCTTAACTTTGCAGGTTCAACACAGCACCGATTGAATTTTAGTCTGCTAGCTTTTCTCAGTAAATTAGTTTTATTTTCTTGTATTGTCTTAATGCTATAATTATAGAGCCCAAATTAGTTCTCAGAGTGCCCAAAGGAGTTACAATAAAAGATTCTATTGTATCATCTTAAGGCAATGGAGTAAAGTAGCATTTAAATAAGAGTGTGTTCCCTTCCTTAGGTTGCCTTTTGCATTTCCTAAGGACAGTTTCTGTGAGGGTTCCATTCTGGAGAAGAGAAATTAGCTCTTCTGCTTTGACATGAAACTTATTATAATTTTTATAAGTTTATGGAAATTTTGCTACTTTGCATGTGATGGGTAAGACCTGTCGTGTCCTTAAAATTAACAGTGGTGTTTCCAGTGTACCAGATTGCAAGCTCAGCCTCAGACCCTTCAAACAGCTTAAGTAAATGTCAGAAAATGTTTTTTCTGTGTTTTGGTAATTTGTTATTGTCTGAGGTAATTTAATTGTGTAAATTTCTATTTTAGTTGTGTTTCTCTTCTAATATTAGTATTTTATTTGAAAACTGTCGGAAAGGTGTGTGATCTCAGCATTAAGATAGAACCGGACGGCCGATAAAATAGTTACACCAATCGTGGTGGAAGCAGCCCTGTTGGTTCTTTCTTGGCAGAGTTAGAGGCTTCCAGAGAGCGAACGTCCAGGTGAGTACAGCGTGCATCTATCTGTAGGACTCGGTGACCATGTACACTCTACTTTCCCGAAGCAAAACCTATGCATCCTCAGAAGGGATGGCGCACAGAGAGCCAATTTCAGTCTGCTCTGTGGGCAGGGCACGTGTCAGCCTTCCCAGGGATTCCTTTCAGACTTCTAAAGAAAGGTATAAGGCAGTCCTCAAAAAATAATTGTCATGCATCATGTTTTAAAGGACTGTATGTGAAGATGTGTTGCCGTAATTGGTTACCCAAACTGAGATGAAAATAAACCACCAAATAATAAACTTAACTGGAAAAAAGAGAGATTTAAATATTTATCTGAATAAATTGATTTACTGTTGAAAGAGACAGAATTTTAGCCAAAAGAATTGTTTTTTGTTTCTGAATATGCTTTTAAGTCCTAGAAGTTTGTAAACAAAGTAATTGTTAAAATAAAATAAAGTTTGGCAGTCTGCAAAAGGTCTTACGCATTTGTCTTTGACAGTTAATAAACATATTTTAAATGGCCAAAATTGCATCAAAGATTTTAGTATCTTCAATCATATTAGTTGTTTCTCAAAGAAACGTGTTAACAGATAGCCTGGTATTCAGCTGCACATCCACTGTGTTTGGGAGCTTTAACTGTTATGTGTTTTCTCAGACAGTGCTGCTTCAGTGTTGGGTAAAGGCACTATTCTGAGTGTTTTCTTCAAGAGTCTTCCTTGTGGATATTATAACTCCATTCAGTTTTATTAAACTTTTATTTCTTAAGCGTGCCCCTGTTTTCACTGCACGCTGTTCTTCAAAGGGAGTCGTGTTCTGAAGTACCTTTGCCCACAGTTCAGGTTATCTAAGAACAGGCACTATAGATATAACTGCTCAGCTCCACATTGGCCCAGTGTCATACTTGAATGAAATGATACTCAATTCACCCTTTCTTGGTCACAGCAAGCAAAGGAGAAAGCAGCTTAAAAGAGCAGAACGGGTCCCGTCCCGAGGGTGACTCATAATGCCTCTCTGCAGTCCATGGTCCCTCTGCCAGAATGAAAAGGAACTTGTTAATTAAAACCAAAATACCCGTGTGTCTGCGAACTTTTTTCCTAATCAGGATTCAGACACACTGGTGTGCTCCCCTTGGTATCCAAGTGTGCTTGCTGCTTGGCTCTGCTGTGCTCTCACTGCTGCCACCCTGTGTATGGCAGTGCTGTGGCAGGCACCCAGCTGCTGTGTTAGCCAGTGAGGTTCTGGAGCACTCGTGGGACAGGAGCTTGCAGGGCGATGAGCGCAGACGCTCCTGTGTGTGCCCTGCCTCTGTGTGTGCTGCTGCACTCCAGCTGGGTCCCAAAAGTTCTGCAGCTCACAAGTGCCGTGATCAGTTGCCAAAAGTGAAAATTTGGGAAAACCCTAAAGGTAAATGTTGTCTGTCTAATCTGCCGTTTCACTAAAATGAAACAGCGCTGGGCGAGTTCTTCAAGTGTGGCTTGAAACTGGTCAAGTCAGAAAGCAGAGGTCCCGAGCATGTAAAGATGAGAAGTGTCAGGAGAGTTTTTATGTTAGCCAAGTTATAATTACAAGTTCTTCCTAGTAAAAGCAAAACCAAAACGATCGCACACAAAAAGAGACTGTTTCTGCTTAGGAGGAAAGGAAACTTAACTTGATTGGTTAAGTTCTGTGAATCACTGACCAACATGACTTTTAAATTATATCATCATCGTATTTAAGTATTAATGCTGTGCTTCAGCCATAAAACACTTGGGCTGGATCGCAGCAGCATCCGTTTGCTTTTACCTTTCTTGTTTCATTTTCAAAGCAGCCTGAGATAGGAAGTTCAGACAGAGTGGGTGCACAGCACGCATTGAGTGAGTCTTAGTATGAGCAGACTACAAAAGCTAATTATAAATTCATTTGTTGGTGTAGACCGGTTATGTCAATACCAAGATTAACATATTTAAGAAGTAATAAATTTATTGCAAGAATTAAAATTTGAAGCTTAACATTTCACTGATTCACTCAGAGAGTGTTGTATGAATGCTTATTAAGTTATATATTTATATGCATACATAGATATGGAATTGGTGGAAAATGTATGTGCTTTCTAAGGGAAAGTAGATTCAAAAATATTATAAATCTAAACTTTGTTTTACAGGAAGGATCTCAGACATAGTTCATTTGAGTCAGATTTACGGCCAAGCCACCTGATTTCTGGATGGTCACTGTTTCTTTCAGGAGTTTTGAACGGCTTTGCTTCAGTAAACAATGTAATTCTATATGGTAGCAGTGGAAAGTATTGCTTAGGTTGGTTAATTTTCTATATTGAACTTCTAAGACCAGAGTATACCGATGGCCCTTCCCTCCCAGGAGCCGTAAAGGAAATCGCTGCAGTGTGTGTGCTGTCTGCCCTCTGTGAGAAGGCCAAGAGCGAGAGCTTCACCTGGGCAGTCCTGTGATGATCCCCATGTTGAAGGGTTGGACATTTTTTTCAGCTCCGTAAAAACCATTTTGAATTTTTAAAAAATAACTGATATGAAAATGTGATTATATTTTGAATCAGTATTGGAATACTATCACCTTCAAAGAAACTTTTTAAAAATTTATTTGCTTCTCTTGTTTCTTACCCTTCATAGCAACCTCAAGGTAAAACTAGACTGGCTGACATTATTTTAACAAAAACATTGTAAACAGCTGTACAGATTTGCCTAAAATCACAAGAATTTACACTGGTTTAAAAGACAGAGTGCAGCTTTCTTGCCTTCGCTTGAGGACAGAGAGCCATGCCACTGCTCAAGATGGTCATTGGTACCTAACGTTGACCCATTCTGTAGTGAGAGACCAGACTGGCTTTGTTTTTTACTTCGTGTCCTGATGACTAAAACTTGATTCTTGTGCTAAGTGGGAGTCGAAGTACCCTTGCTACTCTTTTAGGGTACCTGTGTTCACTGCCTTAACTTTTGCTTGCTTTTAAAAATGCTGGTTAGGTGGTGGGCGGAAGTACAAAAGAAACACAAAGGCAGTATATTTTTAAATGTCCAAAGAATAACATAGATGTCATAGACTGGGAGGAAGAAGGGAAGCTTGAGATGGGCCTTGGAAAAGGCTTGAGTTAGAAAGAGGCAGGAAAAAAGAGGGAGTGACATTTAGGTGAAAGAAATGGTTTTACCGGGAGTAGGAGGCAGAGATGTGCTTCTCGTCTGCGCTGAGACCGCCATACTGGTCCTGAGGGAGCCATGCAGGGCAAGAGGAAATTGGTGTGCTGGGTCTGACCAGGGCAGGCCCTCACGTGATCCTCTGCTATTTGGAGTGCTCAGGTATTCCCCATTGGGTCCATGTTCACCAGAATTCTGGGTATTTGTTTTCAATAGTGACTGGTTCTCAGCAACCCCTATAACTTACAATTTAGACATCTGGCTTCTACTCATAAAACCACCCATGGTCACTCAGTTAGAACCAAAATTGCAGTTTGGCACTTCTGCTGTAGGGGCATAGTCACGGTGGACATGTGGAGAAAGGACAGGAGAGCCAGGCTCAGAGGAGCAGTCCTAGAGCAAGGGCACGCAGCTCTGTGAAGGTCTGACCTATGACTGAGGATCAGGATGGCAGTAGGCAGGAACAGCAGGGGAGAATAGCCAATGAGACAAGGGCTATGCCCTGTCAGTTCTTCAGTGGGCTTTTATCCTGGCTGGGAGAGAGGCTCGCTGAGTCTTATGCTGGACCTTTGGTGATCCAGTGATACTCAGGCCCTGAGCTCAGTCCTCTCCCTGCAGTCCCCACCCTTAGTGTTCTTTGCTTCTGGGTTTCCGTAGTGTTGCCCAACATTTCTTCCGAGCCCTGGGGAGACTGTATCTAGCTGTTTAGCTGTCTGGCTGAGGTGGCTGTACCAGAAGACTGCATGGCATGAGGCAAGCTGCTGAGACAACCTGTTAGGCTACCCCTCCCATACTGGAATTTCCCAATTTTCCTCTCTGCTTATAAACTGTGCTCAAATTTTCTTCCATCAAAAGAGCAAAACCCAAATCTTAACCTCTCCATTCCAGCCCCTCAAGTATCTCTTTTCCTCGGCAGTGCCAACCTCCCGAGGAAACAGTTTGTGTTTTGTATGTGGTCTCATTCCTTTACCTCCCCATCTCTAGCCATCCAGCCTATCACAGAAGAAAACAGCACCCTTTCCCTAGGAGGCAAACCTAGTGGCATCTTTTTGTTATCACCATGGGGTGATCTTTGGCGCCATCATCGGCACATTCTAGCCTCTTGCTTTCCTGTGTCCTGCTGTTCTATTACACTGCTGTCAAAACCGGTTATGGGTGCAAAAATTCATTTTGCTGCTTTCTCAACTTTTGTCTATCTTTAAAATGGCCTACAATAGATTTCAGATGATCTGTACAGGCGGCATTCCCCGTAATGCTGTGCAGGGAATCTGTGTGTCTATATGCTACAAGCACTGTGGTTCTATCCCGAAAGGTACCCGGTAGTGACGAAGGCAATTTACATACAGCGCATGATGCTCACAGCTTTCAGGAACTGAAAAAGGCACACAACCCGTTTTGAGACTTTGGCCCTGCTGTGAGAATCTCAGACCAGTCACCTGATATTCTGCTCCACTGAGGATAAACACTTGCTCTTTAGCATGAGACAGATATACAAGTAACATTGTAATACACAATTCCAGTAGTCATGGCTTTCCTCCAAACAGCTTTTTTTTTTGAGGAGGGGCAATAATTACTCCTGGGGACATCTTCCTAGGCAGATGACTTTTATCACAGAGCTCCGAACCGCTGCACAAGGTTTGCTCAGGCTTTCTTCCCCACGACTCATCCTACAGATTGCACAGATGTTCACTATATGTCTGGTTCTCAGAGAAAGAAGAGATAAAAGCTGGAGGTGCACACCTTGCCCTCTAATGCCAGCTCAGGAGGAACACTGGATACACACAGATGGGACTGAGCTCCTAGCGGGTAACAAGGCAGCTGGACACAGGCACTATCACTGCAGCTCAGAGAGCAGCCCAGGGATAGAGAAGAGGCTGGTTCACTCGTCTAAGGAGCTGTGCTTTTCTCAGGGTTATGCCTGATGCGTAGCTTTCCAGGAGCCCCTGCCCTCTAGCCACGGGCCTTGAGACTACAAGATGAGTGAGAGAGGACAGCAGTCACCGTCATCCTGCAAGGGGTACCTTCCACGCAGCTCAGGAGCTCCACTTACTTCTGGCTGGCAGTCCCCAAGGAGAGCACAGGGTGTTCGGGAAGGTGGCCCTCTAGCTGGTCCCCTAACTTGTTCCCTTTGTCACTAGTGTCTGAAGTTTCCCCTCACTGGAGCAGGACTGTTGTCTCATTATCCTGCCAGGTTTTTCCAGGTTGTTCCTCATCATTCAGACAACGATTCTTTTGTGTTTGCTGCTGTCTCCGAGGGTCCTTGTTCATCCAGCCCCTCAGAACTATGCATCTTTTGATTCCTTCTTCCTGTCTTCTGCCACCTGTCAGTCTGAGGAAGCCCTGCTTGCAGTCTGAGGAGAGGTTCTAGCTTAGTACCTGATATCTAACTCGAAGCAGGCATGGTGCAGTCTGCAGTATGCGTAAAACCCAAGAGGGAAAGATTGACATGTAGGGAGTTGGCTTATATAGAAAGATGCATGGGAGACCACGAGAGAGGCAGATAGTGCTTTCATGAGCATGAAGCTGCACATAGCACCAGAGGAATCTGGTGCTTGGTGAGAGGGTGCGCAGAGGGCTAGGAGATCCAACCTGCAAGTGTTGGGGCGTGCTGGCTTTCCAGTGAGCAAGGCCAAGTGGAAAAGCAGTGCCACCAAGGGAAAGTGCAAGGAAATGACCAAACAGCGGGACTCGGGAAAGCAAGAGGCTAGAGTTTGCAAAGTGATGGCACTGAAGATCACCCCATGGTGATAACAAAAAGATGCCACTATATTTGCCTCCTAGGGAAACGGTGCTGTTTTCTTCTGTGATAGGCTGGATGGTAAAGGAATGAAGACCACATACAAAACACAGACTTTTTCCTCAGGAGGTTGGTACTGCCGAGGGGAAAAGATGCTTGAGGGAGGTAAAGCTAGAATATTTGTGAATAAAATATCCACAGAATTGGTGAATAAACACGATTATCTAGTTTTCTCCCAATTGTTAGCTAGGTAGGTAGGTTTATAGCTCTTATGTGGCCATGTACATAGCTCATTGTTTACTTCTCTGGTAATTTTCTTCAACTCAATTCTTAGGTATAAACTGAGTGGGCAAAAAGATAAGTGTGTGTGTTTTCCTTAGCATGTCAGTCACATGGTCATTTGGACCTCTAGGAAGACTCTCAGTGACCAAGTCGGACCTGAGGGTGTCTGCATCTCAGCCGTCAGCGCCACCCACACTGTGTATGCTTTTGTTCCTCACCCATGTCCATCATTGCTCCCCTTAACTGTCACCTCGGTCATCATTGCCTTTGCTGTCTTCCTGGACCCCAAATCCCATCATCCAACTTCCTGTTTTTACCCAAAAGACTGGCTCAGAAGGTACATGGTACATGCTTTAACGCTGCTGTGTTGGGGAAGTGCATTGGTATTGTGCTTGGCTGCTCAGAGCCCATGTCCTCTACCATGTTCAGGATCATCACGATCATTATTGTACTTTGACATTACAGGTTTGCGTTAAGGTAGGAAAAGACTCACCTGTCAAAACGAACTAATTGGATCTGGCAAAGCAGAAAAATTAGAGATTGTGCACATTGCCAAATAAACATTTTTAAATGATAATGTAAATTGGCACTTGAGCTATCTGAATGACTTCAGCTGAGGAATCTGAAGTGTCAGGACTACTCACAAGTCATGACCAAGGTGCCCTGAAGTTACAGTCCTCCAGACACAGCACACAGCCCACACTCGCATGAGCAGTGCAGCCCTCCCTAGTGCCTACCTGGAAGACCACTCCTTCCTTTGCTTTTCTTGCCCTCGCCCCCGCCTGTGACGAAGGACAGTGAGGACAGTGACAGTGACGTCACTAGGTGATTAAAACGCAGCAAGTGCAAGGTGACAGTGCGTCCAGTGCCTGTCAGGATTTGAGCCAGAGTTACTCCCCAGCTCTGCCCAGAGCATTCTCTCCCATCTCTCATCTCTGGACTCTGCTGTTCCCCTAAGGAAAGCTCTTTCCAAGATTACTAAAAGCTCTGGAGATCCAAGAAAAGCAAGGAGAGGGGGGATCTTCCGGGGTGGCAAGAAGTAAGGAGGGCTACTGCCAGAATGGGACATCTGGACCAGTAGTCAGAGCCAGTCTGGAAGCAAGGAGTGAGCGAGCTCTGAGGGAACCCGCCCTGAACCGTTCCTTCCTGACGTGTGCCCTTTTCCTCTGAGGCAGGAGAGCTTCTTGGGACTTCATTCTGTGTAGTAGCCCCCCTTGCTCCTCTTGCCTGGCTCTCTGATGGTTTACTCCCAGCATTGGGTTCCCTCCCACACTCCTGAGGTCCGAAGTGTCTCTGCCACTGCCATTCTCCATACGCACCTTGAGCTTTGCTTATTTTTATTATAATATATATATTGTGGCACTGGCTATTGAATGCATCGCCTCACCCATGCTAGGCAGGCATCCTATCACTGAGCGACATCCCAGCTCTCACCCTGCTCTTTCAAACCTTTGATGGTAGCATGGCCTCAGACTGGCACCCAGCCTCCACATACATCATCTGGTGACCCTGGACCCTCTGCTAGGCCAGACCCCAGCCCAGGGCTGCCTCCCTTACATCCTCACCTGAGGCCCCCGAAAGCTGTTTCCCTTGAAGTACCCCAAGAGGAGGAAGAAGAGATAACGTGAGGCCCAACAAACCCCCTATGATCATTGCCCATGATTGCCTTGATAATTCAGGCCACATCCTTCCATCCTCAGGCTAAAACTGGCCCAGATCATTCCCTGGGTCTAGGCAGCGTTCCCCTTCTTCAGGGACGACTATGAGAGCTGGAAGAACTCCATCCATCACAACCTTTCTTCCAACACCTGCTTCTTTAAGGTGCCCAAGGACCATGTGAAACCCCAGGTTAAGGGCAACTTCCGGGTGATGTGCATGCCTGATCCCAGCAGAGGTGCTGTGTCTTCAGAACACTGCCCTGTGCCAGCAGTGGCAGACCTGGGACACACAGAGCTTTTGCCAAGGGCCTAAGCCCCTTCATGCTCCGTGGCCAACCCCATTGGGCATCCAGGATTCTACAACCATCCAGGAAGGGTTTCACATCAAGTTTCTGCTAGGGGACCGAGAGAAAGGATCAATATGGTCCCCGTATATTGATTCACGGGGGAGCAGAGGGTATACACTATACCCCCTGACTCCTCTGAGAAGCCTCTGTGGCCCGTCTGCTCCCTCCAGGACCCACAAGAGTAGAGGGGGAGACTTCCCCAGGGGCAGTCATCAGGCCTTTCCCCCATCCTCAGAGCAGGGATCTGGCCCCTTCACATATTTCAGGGTTCCCCAGATCCCATCAGAATGTCTAGCAGGCATTCAGGAACTCACTTTGGGGACAGCTACCTACCTCTTACCCATCTACATCCCCAATGTGGTAATGCCCTTGGCCACACTACCTCCCACCTCTTATCCCCAGTGCCCATCTTCAACCAGTCCAGCCTACTGGACAGTAGGTACTTCATCTCAAGGGTCCCTGGGCCTGCTCTGTGATTTAGTGTGATTTAAATTTACTCTTCCAGGGAGTACCACCCAACAAGAGCATCTTGTGTGTGTGTGTGTGTGTGTGTGTGAGAGAGAGAGAGAGAGAGAGAGAGTGGTTGCCCTTACTTCTGGCTGACTGCTCTCCTGGGACAGCTCGTGATACTTCGGGGGACGGCTTCTCCTTCCCACCTATAGATACCAGATTGATGAAGAGTCAGAGCTAGAAGCCTGTGCACAGCAACAGCTATAAAACACCAGGTACAGCCTTGCTGAAAATCCACGTTAATTGGTCTACCCCAGAAAGGATTATGGTTTTGCTATTATGACAGATCTGTCCAACATGCCTACACCTCTCCCACACACAGGGGCCGGGTCTGGAAAGACTGTGCTCAGCCCAGAGTAGTCCTTTTTTTGATCTTCTCAGGCCCTTGTGCCATCCTCTGCCGTCCGTCTATCCCTCTGTCACCATGCCTTCCTGGCTCTAGGCTGGAGGAAGATGAAGCAAAAATGAGTCCAGACTGAAGTCTTGCCCTTACTCTGTTGCCTGGGAAGGAGGTAGCACCTTTTGGGGAAAGGGTTAGGAAATGAAAAACTGGAACCCTATATGATTTGGGGGTGATAGAGGTAGGAGAGATAGCAGTAAAGGAATTTAAAACATTTAAAAAATCAACTTTGCGAGTTTCCCAGGATCTATTAAATAAGTTGCCATTCAGTGTCTTCACCCTACTAACTCTTGCTTATATAAAATTCTACTGACTCATTATAGGATGCATCTCCTGTCCACTGTCACTCACTGCCCATGACAGGCCAGTATTCCTTGCTATAACTGAGCCACCTGAAGCTGAAAAAAGCTGAACCGCTTACGAAGACCACAGTGCCCTGTTTGACCCAGATGAAATTGCTCCCACACACCACCTAGTCTCGCTGCTGCTTCTGCTGTGTCCTCTCCAGTCTCCCTCGACACTCCTTTTCTGAGCCCCCATGGCTCCCACCAAGGGAAGCCTCGTCCCCATGGTGCTCAGCACACCCCAGCTCTAGTCCTGTTCTGCTGTACCTCCTCTTGGGAGCACCCTCCACCCAGATCCCTTCTTGCTGTGGACTGTCTTTGTACCTAGCCTGTATTTATTTTGTGGTGTTTTCCTCCTTCTGTTTTTGGTTGTCAATAATGATGATTTATCAGTGCCCCTTTATTAGCTCTTCCCCTGTAGACTATCGAGTGTTGTGTTCCCAGTGACACTTTAAGACCTAAGTGAGATGATAAACATTTATTTGTCTCTAAGTTGCTTCTAATGTATTCCATGGTGCCTTTGTGCAGGAGTCGGGACTATCTGGTCCATTAAGGGAAAATGAACTTTCTAGTCATGACCACAAGGTGGCACAGTGACTACAGCTTCCTGGTATCGTTGAGACTGGACCAAGACAAGAAAAAGGTCTTATCTCCTTAAATGCTTGATATGCAATTGAAAGTCCAGAGAACTTCCAAGTTTTCAATTCTCAGTCATTTGTGGAGACACTTGTTTTCTTCATCATCTGGTGGGCCAACGAGGTGGAAAGGGCCTTCCTCTTCCTATTTTCTATTCATTATAAAAACACTTGAGTGCCTCCTATGTGTATCCATATTCTAATTGTTGAGCTGTGTTGGACCCCACCTCCCCCGTGACTTCCCTCTGTACATCACCCTCACCAGCCTGGATGTGCTGGATGGGCGTTAATGCCACACAACTCTGGCCAACCCTTGCCTTAGCCACAGGGGAACTATGGGTGATTAGCTGGGGTGGGAAAGGGAGATAACGGGCTTTGTAAGTGGGTCATGACCCCTTTGGGAAGGTGAAGGACCCTTTCACAGGGGCCACCTAAGACCATCCTGCATATCAGATATTTACATTGCAATTCATAACAGTAGCAAAACTACAGTTAAGAAGTAGCAATGAAAATAATTTTATGGTTGAGGGTCACCACGACATGTGGAACTGTATTAAAGGGTCCCCCAGCATTAGGAAAATTGAGAACCACTGGGCTGTGTGAAAGAGAGGCACCTCAGTTGTATGTGTTTTAAAGGGCTTAATAGTCCTCTACCTGGGCAGTGGTGGCGCACACCTTTAATCCCAGCACTTGGGAGGCAGAGGCAGG
>LOJH01005279.1:12595-28739 GCA_001685095.1 Ellobius talpinus | reverse complement strand
ATCCCAGCACTTGGGAGGCAGAGGCAGGCGGATCTCTGTGAGTTTGAGGGCAACCTGGTGTACAAGAGCTAGTTCCAGGACAGGCTCCAAAGCGACAAAGAAACCTTGTCTCGCAAAACCAAAAAGAAAAAAAAAAGTAAGGGCTGGAGAGATGGCTCAGAGGTTAAGAGCACTGATTGTTCTTCCAGAGGTCCTGAGTTCAATTCCCAGCAACCACATGGTGGCTCACAACCATCTGTAATGAGATCTGGTACCCTCTTCTGGCATGCGGGCATACATGGAGGCTGAACACTGTGTACATAATAAATAAAAAAAAGTAAAAAGTAGTCCTCTACCAGCCATAGTTAAGCAGCCCTGGTAAGTTTATCTCTGAATAGGCAAAATTTTTGCCCAAGTTGCCATTTCATTTCACTGAAAACCAATTTCTGTAGTTGTAATTTGGGTTTATCTGTGACTGCAATTACCATAAAACCCAAGGTATACCCTACCTGTCTACAGACATGCAATCATAAGCATGCTATTTCACCAGATACCCTATTACTCTTTGAGTGCATAAGCCTTTTATATGAAATGTTCTTTTGTTTCTGTGTTGACTGTGATCTGTATAAGAGCCTGTATTGGGGAGGGTCAGTCCTTATTTCTATAATTTAACATTATTGTGTAAATGTGTATATGATATGGGAGAGAAGAGACATACATGTATCATGACACATGTGGAGTAGAGAGGTCAACCTTGTAGAGTTGATCCTCTGCTTCTACCTTCTACATAGTTTCCAGGGACTGAGCTCAGCAGACACCATAACCCACTGAGCCATCACAGCAGCCCTGGTCCTGTACATATCAGGACATCATGGGACAGCACTGATTTCTGAGTAACATGCTGTATGCAATAGCTTTATATATTGAGCCCTCGGGACTATACTAAAGACTACAGTAAGCTTTCTGTGACTGCTGCCAATCCTATGATCTGAGTTCAATTTCCTAGACACACATGGTGAAAGGAGGAACCAACCCCCACAAGCTGTGCTCCCACTTCCACAAGTGCCACGTGCATGCATGCATACATACATACATGTTTTTAAAAGAAGATAAACTGCCCAAAGGAATACTGATCAGGTAGGATTTGGACCAGCCTTTATTCTCAGAAGTAGGTCATCTTTACAGTTGCCTCCTGTGCTGCTTCAGCCTGGGTCAGAGTGAGAATCAGTGTTGGGGCCTTCTCCAAGTAAATTTTGAAAGGAACAGTGTGCAGAGATGAAGACCAGAAACTCACTGTCTAAGATTATGAAACGACTCCTCCAGCATGTTTCTAGGTCACAGCAGGAAAAGGGCTCAGAGGTGTGGAGCGAACTGAAGAGTCTGGGTGGTGGAAAGGGGGCTGCCTTCACTGTTGCTGCCCAAGCTTCAGATTGGTGAATTGGAATCCCTTTGATTATCACCTGTCAGCAAACAACAGAGTGAGTGTACAGTTTGATAATTCAAGTTGTTTCTTTAAAAAAAAAAAAAAGCTAAGCTAGTTAGAAACCAGACGGTTATGGCCAGTTAGCAGTTAGTTCTGTTTCAGGGAGCAACAGGGGCACGTAGCGATTCCCTCCTTCTCAACAGTCTGAGCATGGGGCCAGTATGCAACTGTCCGGGGAAGCCCTTCAGCCATCTAATCATATAGCTCCAGGCTCCAACTCTTGCACTTTGCTTGAAATAAAACAAATCTCCTACAGGTATCTAGTCCTGCTTCTAATTCCTCCTACCTGGAATACCTGCCCATGTGTGGCTCACACTTGTTCTTTGGGTCATGCTTGTCTTGGTTCTGGAATGCCTGCCCATGTATGGCTTGCACTTGTTCTTTGGGTTACACTTGTCCAGGCTCTGGTGTTAATCAAAATAAAAAATGATAAACGTATAATTCAGAAACATTAAATGTCATATATTGTCTTTTTAAAACTAGATGAAGATGCTCCTGGTGGACCATGTGTTCCAGTTAGCGTGGGATATCTTTCCTTGCAAGACTGTTGCCAATGAGCTCAGTCTTTAGGTCCTGCAATGAATGGGCCAGTCTACAGCCTAGTGTAACCTTAACATTTAGTCCTGCGATTGAAAATTTATGTTTAAGTTAGTGTACTAAGTAATGGGTTTTACTGTAGCAGAAAGTGTAGTCATTATGCCTTATCTGCCAAGCATCACATTAGCCATTCTAGTAGTCTGCGTTGAACAAAGTCGCCAAACACAAAGCCAGTTTTATAATGAGGTAGTGAACATCCCATGCCATTGATCAAATACTGAAAGTAAAGACAGAAGGGTTCTATGGGTGCACCTTCGTGCAAGTATGAAGTTAAAAAAAATCAAATTAAATGGTCATCAGAAGTCCAAGACAATTAGTATTTACAACAGCAGTATAGAAGCTGCACCCAGACCTGGCAGCGGACACTTCCTTGGTATTTAATAAATGGAATGAATCCTGGAACTATTTATTGTCCACAGGTCTCAGTTCCAGCTAGAGTGTATTCCTGGAACCTTGAAATCATGTGGTATGGTATGCTGGTTCATAAGCAACAGGTGAGCCTCCCTGGCTCCTCTGAGGAGAACAGCTGAGAATGTGGCCCTGAAGCCACTTGGATGTGTGTCTTTCCTGCCAGGACTGCAGGCTTCTCGCAGCTGCACTGAACTTCCTCACATGGTCTCCCCATCTGAATGGGAAGGAGAGAGTTTTGTCATGTCGAGCCGTTGCCCTTGTAAAGATTCCAGATTGTCCATTCTTAGAGGGTTTTCTCCTGATTTCAGTAAATTCATCTGAAGATGTGTTTTTTTCTCTTCACTGATATTTCCAGTACAAACACTGCCATTCTGTTTTCTCATGACTTTACTGGGGTGTGGTTGGTGTCTATGAAGCAGACAGATATGAAGCACACAGTATACCATTTGGACCCCACTGTAAAGCCGTCCCTGCATCACACACTGAGTATGTCTGCCGTTCCTGCTGGCTTATTTACAGCCTTTGTGATTGATCCTCTCTCTACCTCCTGTCTTCTCATTGGAGTGTATTTCCCATTTCCTCGACATCTGTTCATGCGAATGGAACCACACAACATGTACCTTTTCTGGCCTGGCTTGTTTCAACAAGCATAAATAATTACTTGGAGATTTATTCATGTTTCTGCAAATATCTGCTGTTCATTCCTTGCTGCTGCTCCCCCAGCGGATTGGGTCCACATTGACAGGCATTTGGCTTCTATATAATTTTGACTATTAAAACAAAGGCGCTTTGGATATCCACGCACAAGTCTCTGTAAGGATGTATGCTTTTATCTCTTGCCTAAGTAGATAGAAACGAAATGGCTGTCACATGGCAGGCGCATGTTTGACTTTTTAAGAAACCACAACTGTTCTCAAAGTGAATTGCATCATTGTTACCTTCTTTTCATACGGGTGTGCCCACTGTGTAATACAATTTCAGAGAGGCCTATTGCACAATAACTGCCAAACCCAGTCAGCCGCTTAGGATCCATGGAATGAGCTCACTGCTATTAATTTGCATTTCCCTGATAGCCAGTGATGCCAAACATCTATTCATGTAGGGTTAGTTTTTGCCATTTTTTATTTTCCTTTTAAAAAATATTTTATTTTCAATTATCTATCTGTGTTTATCTGTGAGTACGTATGTGCATGAGAGTGCAGGTGCCCACAGAGACCAGAAGAGGGCGCGAGATCCCCAGTCCTGGAGGTACAGGCACTTGGAAGCCACCTGATATGGGTGCTAGGAACAGATTTTGATTCTTCGCAAGAGCAGCATGTGCTTTTAATGGCTAAGACATCTTTCCAGCCGGTTTATGTTTTCATGAGGGAATACATGGCTTTCTTAGTCTTTTTTTTAATGCTTTTAGTTTGTTTTTGTTTTTCATTTTGTTGTTGTTTTGTGTGTGTGTGTTTTGTATTTTGGGTTGTTTTTTGTTTGTTTGTTTGAGGCAAGATTTCTCTGTGTATCAGTCCTGGCCATCTTGGAACTTGCTCTGTAGGCCAGACTGGCCTCAAACTCCCAGAAATCTGCCTGCCTCTGCCTCCCAAGTGCTGGGATTAAAGGTGTCAACCACTGCCACCACCCGGCTTTTTTTATTATTGTTATTCATTTTCAATTGTTTTATTGCCATCTTGTCGAGTTTTAGAAATTCTTTTTTTCTAGATACAAGTTCTTTATCAGGCAGACACTCTGTAAGGGTTTGTCTGTCCTCTACCTTCCTAGTTTTCCCTTTTCTTAATAATGTCATGAGGACCATTTTTAAGTTTTGCTGAAGTCCAGTTTACTCGTTTGTTGTTTTAACGGCTGTGCTTTTGTTGGTGTTAGCTAATTTCCCACTCTTCACAGATAGTTTTGTTTCTAATATTTTCTTCTAAATGTTTTATAACTTGGGTTTTACACAGACCAAATCTTACATTTAATCTGTGATCCAGAGTCAAGTTCTGTATATGGTTTGAAGTATGACTCACTTCGTTTCTTGGTATATGGACATCAAACTTTTCCAGTGGCATTTGTTGAAAACATAATTTTTGGTAAAAATAAAATTTTCTAATTATAAAAATAAAATATTTAGGTAATATAAGAGAGTATTCAGTCTTTATCTTATCAATCTTTTATTTGTTGGTTACCTAAATACATGAAAAGGTTTGAATAGAATGCCATAGCTGGAGAGAATGCCTTGGAGGTCAAGAGATCATATTGCTCCTATAGAGGGCCAGAGTTAAATTCCCAGCACCCACATTGGGCAGCTGACAACTTCCATTAGTAACTCTGGCTCAAGTGGGGAGATGAGGTGTTCAATGCCTCTGGCCTCTGAGGACACACAATTAAAAATAATAATAATAAATATTAAAAATTATCATTGTATGTTTTCCCATGTGGCCCTAATATATTAAGTTCTTTAACTGCTCTTTTCCATGTAATTTTATGATCTTAAACTTGGTAAGTTTTAATAGCTGCATATTTATTCTGTCACATGTACACTGAGAGCCATCCATTTTATTAAACATTATCAATTTTATTCTTAAAATGTATTTTGACTTTATGCTTAAGTCCTTTCCGAGAGACAGACAGAGAGAGAGAGAGAGAGAGAGAGAGAGAGAGAGAGAGAGAGNNNAGAGAGAGAGAGAGAGAGAGAGAGAGAGAGAGAGAGAGAGCACTTTAACTTTCAAAAATAAGTCCATGTATTTGGATTTTAAAGAACTTTCTGCATTTCCACAGTATATTCCAGAAAGATTCAGCAGTTTAGTCTTCCGTCTTCCACCAGCAGTAACAAAGAGACTGGGCCCTCTGTACCAAGTTTTGTTTATTGTTTTGTGAAACGGGAGGATGTCCTGACTCACCTGTTCTTCCTCCGTCTACTACCTTGCTCTTTATTGTTAAGCCACAAACAGGGCCCTTCTGCTCAGCCATGGCCAGTGTGAGGAAACTGATTTTTTTTCATTCTGGGACAAGAAAAGATCAGCAGATGAGCATGCACACCCCTAGTCAGTATAGGGAAACCAGTTTTCTTCCTGCAGAGTCACCTGCCAGTCTTCCTTGGGTCCCATTCTGCTTACCACAAGTCCTTCCCTGCATTCTGGTCACACTCAGATGCATACTCAGCCTCCTGATCTTTCTGCTGAATCTCTTCCTCCTCTTCCTCCCTCCCCTCCCCTTCTGGGACGGCTAGTGTTGGTTATTAGCAAGACCTGGATCATCCAGGAGACAAGCGTGGGACACACCTGTGAGGGGTCACGTTGATTAGGTTAACCAAGGTGGGAAGAGCATCATAAAAGTGGATGGCACATTCCCTGGTGTGGGTCCCAGAGTACATAAAGAGGAAGAGTGCTGCCTCCTCCCCGTGGAGGCAATGGGACCAGCCTTTTCCAGCTGTGCTGCCGTGGACCGCACCTCCAGCTGTGACCCAGAATAAAGCGCCCTTTAGTTGTTCTATCACGGTGCTTTATCACAGCCTTAGAAGAGTAACTAAACCTCCTATCCTCTCCTCTCCTCCCTCCTCCTCTACTTTCCTCTCCCTCCTCTTCTCCCCTCCTCTTTCCCCGCCCTTCTTGCCCCTCTCCCCCTTCCTTTTCCTCTCTTCTTTCCCCCTCTCCTCCTGCCCTCTCTCTTTCCCTCTTCCTCTCTTCTGTTCTTAAATGCGCAAAACAAAACATCATCTTGCTGGAAACCCTTCACCACCAAGCAGCCAGGCCTCTTTTATGCTTCCTTGCTGCCCCTCCTCTCGTTATTCACCCCGCCTCTGCTGCCCATAGTTTTTATTGCTAAAGTTAGTGTCCTTCTCCCCAAATGGCTATTGGTAGACAATATTTATGAGTTGTTCTATGGCTCTTAGTAGAGCTGTTTTTGTTTTACTACCTTTTCCTTCCTTCCTTGTGAAATTCTGTGGTTTTATCTCCTAGTGGTAACGCTTAGTGGTGTCCACTTTGCTGATTGTGTCTGGGCACAGGCTGTGCTACCTTGGGCTCCCCTCTTACTTATCTTACTGCTTTGACAACACCAACACAGAAGCAGTCTCCGGGGAATGTTTCTTTTGCTAATTGTCACCTTGTCTTTGGGCCACTACTCTGGTCACAGCTTTCATTCAAGAGAGCACACTCTCCTCCTGCCTCCCCAAGTATTTGTTGATCTCAGTGCTTTTATCGTGTCCACGTTTTTCCAAAGCCCCTGACTATTTCATTAGGATGCGCATGTGGCCATATCCACAGCATTGGAGCTGCACTGTGCTTGTTTCGGAAAGTGTGGAAGCCGCATTGCACTGCAATCAGAGGTCATCTTAGAAACCCAGTGACCGATGGGGCCAACCTGGCAGTCTCCAAACACACATACTTTTTTTTTGAAAGGAGAGGGGTCTTAAAGGAACATTCTTCAAGCAAGTCATGAAAAATGAATAGTATCTTTTCCTCCTGGAACTTCCCATGTCACTTGTCCTGTATGATACTGTTTCTCACTGCTCTCACTAGTGCCACCTCATGGCAGTTTGCACAGTCCTACAGGACAGAGGTCGCATCTGTCAGTGCCCGGGTAGGGCAGAGCAGTACTGTGTATGGTGGGTGTTGGTCAAACTTGAATTACATCAGTGTCAGCCACTCATCTTAATAGAGCAGTAACTGTGTAGAACTGGGCTTTGGTTCTCAGTTCCAGATAGGAAGCAGATGATTTTCTGCGTAGAACTTGGGGCCTCCCTTTTCTGTCTTGGACAAGCTCCTAGAGGTCTGTCTGTCTTCATAATTTGCAACCCTGGGGTACCCAGGCTGACTGCACATGTGGTGTACTCAAGAACACATTTCGATTTTTCTTCCTATATTGTTGAAGGTGGGACTGGCCATCAGAAGTTCGCATCCTTTGTGTGATCACTCACAGGACACGATTCTTCCTTAGTCTTTGCTCAGAACAAGAAGGGCATGACAAAAGATTTTTGTGACAATGTCGTGGAGAAGAATAGATGTCCTTAGAATATAAAAAGAAAAGAAATGATCAATTTGAAAAATATCAGCAAATTTATAATATAGCTGAATGAAATAAATACAAATCATCTAGATAACTGGCTCAAGTTGTAGATACTCATTTGTGTATTTTCATTTTCCAATATATTATATTTTGTTTTACATTTGCTCCTAGTCAGATTTAAGATTGATCCTCTCCTGGAATACAGTACAAAGAATAAGTGATAATGAATGACAAATGTGCCATAAAGCAGATCAAGCCTGCCTTTTGGAATTCCAAACTAATTCTTCTTTTCTTCCTAGGTTGCCTCTCGGTGCTGCCTTGGTGGGATTGGGCACCCAGAATGCTTCATTCTATGATGATCTATTAATAAGGTGACCTTGCTAGAGTTTGGAACAGGGCCTCAGGTAGGTGGCTTTTATCATTATATGGCATGATTTTCAAAGTGATCAGTTATTCCCGATCCTTAATTATGTAAGCTATCATAGTAAAAGCTTTGAAAAACATGCCACATAATAAGCATGCCACATAGGATCTTAGGACTTGCAGTGTTCTGTGATCTGCAGGACTTCCGTTAACCTGTCATCTGTACAAGGCAGAGAACAGCTTTTCTGTTTCGGAATACATAGCTTCTGTACAGCATGTTTGTGTCTCCTGTCGGAGAGCCCACACATGGGTAAACTACGCCCCAAAATCACTGTGTGTCCCATCTGCCGAGAAGCGCTTACAAGCTGTGTGCCAGTGGAGAAGCACATCAGGTATTAGGTAGGCTCCCCAGAACGGGGCCGATGCTAGAGTGCAGAGCTCAGTAGGACCTGAGCAGCTTCTCACCATTGCTAGGAAGAGGACACACAAAAGCCTCTAGATTCCCCAACTGTAGTTATAACTCAGTGGCACAGAATCGAGGTATAGCAATATTTGGAACCCAAGCACAGCTGGATTTGAGCCAGGTAAGTCTGTCAGCGGGACCTTAAGCCCAAGACTGGAGTTCAGAGTCTCGAACCCCATGACTTCAGGAAAAGGAGCCTGGAAAAGGCAAAAGTGGTTTCTCAGTGGGTTCAAACTCCTAAGCTGGTCATCTGTGGCCAATGCCCTCCTCTCCCCCTGCCCCAAGAAACTAGGCCTTGGACTGAGAACTAAACAGAGCCTCTCAGAAACATGAAAAGAACTAACCATCCAATTAAAGGGTCATGAACTAATCTTAATAGCAGCAACATTCTATGGAGAATAAACACTTAAGCTTGAGTTAGCATAAAATTTTAGTCATCTCTACACTGCAGATATTTTTAATAAAAGTGTTAATGATTGTTTTAATTTTGTGGGATTATCTTTTAAATTGTTATTAATGATGGTATTTTTATTGATAATGATAGGAACTTTTAGTTTTTATTTATTTTTTGAAAATTTTGTACATGTACATAATGTACCAGACCCACCTATCACCCCCAGTTCCAGTTCCCCCTAGGACTTTGAATCACATCCCTCCCACCTCATGTCCTCCTTTTACAATTGTGTTATTCTAACTGAGTTCTGTTACTGTGGAGTTATTTTTAGTAGCTAGAGAAAGGAAAAATACTTACTTTTTCTGAACCACACTGTTTACACAAAGCTTACCTTTTATGACTTTCTTGTATTATCATCAGTTGATTTTTTTTTCCTCTGATATTTACAGTGGCATCCTCATTCCTAACCTCACATATAGAATATTCTCTTTAAAGGCTTTAGAATTCTGCTTGAAATGATTTTTCCTTCCATAAGACTCTCGTTCATTTCCAGACGATGCATTGTGATCAGCACAGGGCACATGTGCTTATGGGTTGCTGGGGCAGAGCCTGTGAACAAGGACGGTTTCTGGAATGTCCACCGTTTAGTTCCCAGCCTGCGTGGTCTGGATAGCATGTGCCTGAGTCCCCTGCTTGCACTCTTGTCTCCTGGGGCCACCTGCTGGGGTGCAGAATGAGGCTCCCCCAGTGGCCTCCAGCCATCCTGGGCACATCCCGCTTGCTCCTCTGTCAGAGCACACTAACCATTTCACTGCCTTAGGTTTTCTCTGGTCGTGCTTTGCAGCTGGCTGAGGTTTCCAGAGCTCACAACATGCTTCCCTGGCTGCTCTGCTTCTTGCAGTCCTTTACCAGGGACTGCAGCTCTTCTCAACAAATATTTATCAGATAGAGCCAGGAGGTGGTGGCACACGCCTTTAATCCCAGCACTCGGGAGGCAGAGGCAGGTGGATCTCTGTGAGTTCGAGAAACCCTGTCACATAAAACCCCAAATAAATAAAGTTCACCAGATGACCACAGCACGGTAGGACACTGGCTAGGTCTCTTGATGATGTTGCCTAGACTAATCCTGCTCAGCTCAGAGATGTGGGAATAAAGAGAAGTTTTGTTTCTAGATGTGATTTTAACCTTGACAGTCGCACGATGCTCAGGCAAGTGGCAGGGGCAGAGCCTTTCGTGAAGACTGGGTTCTGTGTCCATGCATTTTCTTGTTCCTTGAGCCTCAGCACGCATCTTGGGCAGTGTTTATTATGCCTCCTTACACTACACGGCCTACATTTACACTGTGCACTACTTTGATAGCTTGAAAGTGATTTCTCACATTTTTCTTTTGTTTGGTTTTTTTTCGAGACAGGGTTTCTCTGTGTAGCTTTGGAGCCTGTCCTAAACTCATTTTGTAGACCAGGCTGGCCTTAAACTCACAGAGCTCCACCTGCCTCTGCCTCCCGAGTGCTGGAATTAAAGGCGTGCACCATCACCACCCGGCTTCACATACATTTTTATAACTAAGCTTTAACTTAGCACTTTTCTTACGTTCCATCTGATCGCCATCTTTTCCTGAGCTTATCTACAGATTCGCTGTGAGTGCCTGAGAATCCAGACATGAAACCTGGATTCTTTCATTTGAATTGCATTAGGTAACTAACTGCTCATCCTGGAAGACACACTCCAAGTGGTTCAGGGCATCAGTGTGTTAGGGTAGTTCATCAGCACCTACCCCAGCAACTCATGCAGTTAGTGGTAGTAAGAATGAACTCAGGAACGTGACCGAAGGGCCACTGCCTTCCTAGTGTATCTGCATGGCAAATATGGAGCTGTTTGTGCGTTTTTAGAAGCCCAGAAAATCCTCCAAAAACAGTTACTAGTATTGATTAAACTTTCTTACTCTGCATTGTTCTAATCGCGATCAGCTGCTTCTCCTGCTCGCCCTCATCACTTCCTCTTCTGCAGTTCCTCTTTTGTATCCTCTGTGCAAGAACTAATGTTCCTACACCAAGTGAGACATGCCTGGCATGCTCTGTGTGTCCTGGTTTCCATTTCATAAGGATGTGCAATCACAGAGATCTCCTGTACACGTAAGACATACATGCTGACTCCGAGTCACGACCCATTCATCCTCTAACTCGCTGGCCTTTTTCCTCCGTAATAAATAACCAGGGCAAGTATTTGTGAACTAAAAAGCACATTTGCTTGACTTTCCCATGTTACTGTGTGTCTGGTGTTCTGTGTGACCCTCTAGAAAGCGGGCTTTGAAGACTAGTGATGGAGTTTCTGGGAGCTCTGGGATGCCAAGTTTGAAATCTGTGGACATTGCCCTGCCTGTCCTTAAAAACAACAAGATAAGCCATTTCCTTCACCTCTCTAAGTTTTTGCTTTATATTAAATGTAGGATGCGTCTAGATATGATTAGGGCTAATTTTGTGGTAAAGTTGAAAAATATTGTCGTAGAACTACGTTTTAACAAATTACTCAAAACAAATAGAAAAAAATCAAATGTAGAAAATTTTCAAAAGGCATCCTTAACTGTATGATTAATTGACTGACATCTAGTGTAGTAAAAGTTAAGTACTGTGATTTTGCTCAAGTCTCAGTGCTGAGTTCTTGAAGACCCGAAACTCAGGTGAGTTAAGTACACATCTTGGCTGTGCTCGCTGCTTCGCAGTGGGCTTGCTGCTCCTCTGTCCCCTGTAGAGATAATCCACTCCACCCGAGCATCTCACCATCTTTCTGCTTCAGGCCAGGTAGCATAGGTACCAAGCATGTTTTCACTCTAGGAATTTTTATTAACAGTGGGGCTGGATTGGTGCTCTCTGCTCATGCTAGCTCATTCCGTAAGGATCTCATCCACCAGAACATGCTGGAAAAAATGAATATTTTGACCAAGTTTTAAGTTATTATAAGTGCTAGTATTATCTTGGACTGGAATATGTATTTGCTGTCTTCTGTCTGCTATGATGAGCAAGCCTGCAGGTCGTTATGTTAGTGGTAAGCACTTACCGTTTTAATCTTTCTTGTTCATTCAACAGTTACTTTACTGTCATTTATGGGAAACAGCAGTGAATAAAACTGGCCTGACCCTGCCCCGCGCTGCCTACAGTTGATTGCTCATTCTCTGAAGGTCTTTTTTGTTCGTTTGATTTTTGCATTTGTCTTCTTTTTAATCTTCATTTTTGACAGTTTAATATATGTATAGAATGCATTTTGATCATGCTCACCTCGTTACCCTTTCTTAAGTTTTGTAATTCAAGGTAGTTTTTATTCTCTCGCAAGGGACTCTATAGACGGAGAGCTGACTGCTGAGAACTCCCAAGTTAGATAGGATTAATGATGTTTTAAAGCAGTGCTCCAAATACGTGGTATGCCTCCTTCAAAGTTGAGTTCAGTTAGGTAATCTAGTTCATCTCCCGTTCTTCAACATTTTATTATTTTATCATACATATAAAGTATTATCACTGCTAAGTTTCCTTCTGTGATTCACCCTGTTTATTCTCTACGGAAAGTGTTTTAAGCACATGTTGACATCTTTCTGAATTGTGAGCCAGTGGTTTGTTATGATTCGTGTAAGTGGGAGCAAAGCTTTGGTGATTCTTAGCAAAATCTCTGACTTTTTAAAATGAAAACATTATCAGTGCAGGTAAGTGTCATTCAGGCTTTATAACTGTAGACAAAGCAACTCTCAGACCTGTGGGATTCAAAAAACAAAAACTGTTTCAACATCTCATAGAAATCAATTTCAGTAAACCCTCTGATGTGTGATTTGTTTGCTTGTTATTTTTCTTCATGAGCCACTATTTCCTCAGAATAAAACAAAATGTAAGAAGATGAACTTCCGTGCCCAAGCATAGACTCTTTCCCCCAGCTACCACTGCTATCTGAAGCAGAATCACCTGCGGAGTAGGGTGGAGGCGGAATCAGCAGGGCTGGGCGTGTTCTGAAGTCACTGTAAGGCAGCATAGCGTGGGTGTGTGTGCTCCCCACCTTCTACAGTCCCTCAGACAAAGGCACAGAGGGATTCCATCACTTAAATAATGGAACCAATCTTTAATAAAGTGTTTAACTAGAAAAGGGAAGTATGAATGTAAGTTTTTTGGGTTACAGACTTAGAGCAGTGATGATACCACTACCCCCCACCCCCGCCGGACTCAGTACACAGATAAGTGCAGTTAACATTTTAGTCTTAGTTAGGAGTACATACATATTAGCTGTGTTTATTTTTTTATATTTATTCTGTCCAAATCTAACAACTCCTGATTTCTTTTGCTTAGGGAAATAATGAATAGTTCTTTGAAATTATTTGGCAACTAATAAAAATTCAAAGTAGGGTAAAATTTAGAGAAATTAATTTAGGAGTTACATTTTAAGATAAACTAAATTAACATGGTGGCTTTATTTGCAATTTTATTTCTGAATATAAGCTATATAGCGGGGGTAATTTATAGACAGTTCTGTTTGTGGACTGTCTGAAATCCTTAGCCACTAAGGCCTTTCTGTGATAAAATGCCCTGCACAACTCAGCATAGATAGAGTGTGAACGTGTTTAGAAGGCAGTAAGATTTATAACAAAAAATACAGATTTGTTATTTGCTAGTCAACTTTGGTTTTAGAATTAATTCTACCCAAATCATGCACTCCGAATTGCTAATTATTTTAATGATTAATTAAATTATTTAAAAATTTACCTTACAAATTGTCTTCTAAACTTTTCCCTTAGTTATTACTTCCTTTTGAAAAAAATTTTTTTGGCAGTTCTCAGAATAATGATAGCACTGACCCTCCTTCTGGGCTCTTAATTGTAATGTCAGGATTTCTCCACATGCAGGTTGTCTTGCTAACCTGCCCTATCACAGATCACAGTAGAATGGAGATGAGATAGGAGTTGGCGCCTAAATCCTGTCTTGACCACACAGACAGCACGTAGTTCATTAGCAGTGGGGGTAGATGCAGCCGTCTCGGTCACTGACTGCAAGGAAAGGCCAAAAATGAAAATACTCTTTATAAAGTATTTACATTATTCAGGTAATAGTACATAAAATAAACTTTTATGTTCATAATTACCAAATATGCAGTGTGTGCTCTGGGCAAGTAAGTACTGACAAAACTAATGTTGCTGTTTTCTGATTTTAATGTTCTTCCACTTATGCATGTCCTATGCTTAATAAAAATGGGGCTTTTGCTTGGACTTTTAAAAATACCTTTATTTGTCTAAAGTTTTTTAAAATAATGTGAATAATAATACTGGTTTCTATATACTTAGTAATTTTGTAACGATGCTTGAATGTCTTCTATTAAATATTTTCTTTCTATATTATTTTACATATAAAATTCTGAAAGTAAGTGAGGATTTTAAGAAATATTATTAGGTTGTTATACACTTGAAAAGTTTTAAACTGAACCTGTCATCGGCATATCCTTTTGTTACTGATTTTTAAGTATTTGATTTTTATTACCTCTCAAGTTCTTCTAATTAAATACTTCTGAGTACTTAATTAAAAATAATCACAGCTTACTAATCACTGTTTGCCTTGTATTCTTTGTAATAATTGTAGGTCTCTTTTACTTTATACCATTGTTGTGCCATTTTCTTTCATCATAAATATTAACACAGTTTGTGTATGTACTGTCAGTCAGCTAAAGACCTGGCTACTAGCAGGCATCTTCAAGATATCTTCAGGTTTTCCAACAATGGTCTCACGCAACAAGTATTGCCTTTTCCCTGACACCTGCCTCTTGTAGCAAAGCTGTATTTAACGTCCCCCATATGTACCTAGAATCTGAACAGACAGAAGAGTGGTTGCCACATTCCAACCAGCCTTACACCATTCTTCAGTTTAAATTGGCAGTTCTGCAAGTAGCCCCAGTTACAAGTGTAGGCAGTGTGGGTAGCAATGTTGAGATGAGTTTGTGTCTTCCATCATATTAAGCTTAATGACTCTTCACCAATTTTGTTTGCAGTCAGTAACTCTAATAGCCATTTCTCTTGGTTAGATTCCTTTTTTATTAACAAGTAGGGAGTCATTCAGCAGCACAAATTGGCATTTTTTCCTAGGTAATGCTGTTTTTCTTTTCATGTGTGCATTTATTTGGCCATGTAAAGTGTGCTTACAACTAATCAAAGCAAGCAGTTGGTGGGAATTAATGCACGACTCATTAGCAGAGTGGAATATAGCATGCACTATGAAATTGCAGTTCATTCATGCTTTATTTTCTGTCCTTCACACTCTAGTTTCACTTATACTATAATCCATTCTGTTTTTACTTCTTCATAGATTGGCCAAAATGGGAAGGGCTGGATTCTGCTCTCTTCCACGAAGAGTTAATGGGACTGGCTAAGATCAAAGTCTGAGGCTTTTTCCATCCTTAATCAGGTATGCATTGAACAAAAATCACTAGTTATATGCATGTGCCTTTAAAGTATTTGGTTGATAAACATATTGTGAATATAATTTTTATATGATGTTACATTCACAACATTATATTTATCCTAAAATTTTAAATGTACCTATGATAAGTAATTTGAATTTTGTAATGGATTAAAATATAAAAGCATTATCAGCCATGAAAATTTTCAGCTGGTCTTAGAAAAGTGTAATATTTGCTGTCAGTGCACTTCCTCATTGCTCAGTATGTACATCCAGAAACATCCATTCGTTACTTCAGATTGAGTACCCCGGTTTAATATGATCAGATGCATGCATGTTGTTTTGTGGTGCCCTTTTAATGTCTTGTCAGAGAGGAGTTGTATTAAAGTTGCTTTTCTCTCCTGGAGTTCTCAGCGTCACAGCTGTGTTGCTACAGTGGTGATTATGACCAGTGTTCAGACCTAGTTATTTAGATGCCTTGCATTCCCTTTTGATCCTGCAGTTGGAAAATGATTGATGTGGTCATAGTCTCAGTAGGTCCATGAAAGCATCAAGTGAGGAAATCACAATGAAAATTAAAGCTTTATACTAATTTGCTGTCATTATTGATCTATATAGTAGCTCTTACCCCTAACATGGAGGGAGGCAAAACATCTGTCCTTTGAATGAGCGCATAACAGGAAGAGAGCAAGTCTTTGAGCTTCAGAAAACCCACAGCCAGAGCTAACAGCTCATCAGTGCTGTGATTTCAGAGCTAACAGCTCATGCGTGCTGTGATATCAGAGCTAACAGCTGCCTTAGTTCTGTGATGTCAGAGCTAACAGCTGCATCAGTGTGTGATGTCAGAGCTAACAGCTGTATGAGTTGTATGATGTCAGAGCTATCAGCTCACGCGTGCTGTGATATCAGAGCTAACAGCTGCATCAGTGCTGTGATGTCAGAGCTAACAGCTACACCAGTGCTGTGATGTCAGAGCTAACAGCTGCATCAGTGTGTGATGTCAGAGCTAACAGCTGCATCAGTTTATGATGTCAGAGCTAACAGCTGCA
>LOJH01005279.1:0-12187 GCA_001685095.1 Ellobius talpinus | reverse complement strand
CAGAGCTAACAGCTGCAGCAGTGCTGTGATGTCAGAGCTAACAGCTGCATCAGTATTGTGATGTCAGAGCTAACAGCTGCATCAGTGCTGTGATGTTAGATCTAACAGCTGCATCAGTTTATGATGTCAGAGATAACAGCTGCATCAGTGCTGTGATGTCAGAGCTAACAGCTGTATCAGCATTGTGATACTCGTTGCATCATATTAATATCATTTGTAAACTGCAAGAGGAGCTTCCTGATATTTAGAACAATGTAAAGGCCTGCATCTGTCTTACAAAAAGAAACTGTATGTGCTCAGCTTGCCTGAATGCTGTACTGCTTCAGTCAGATAATGGCTCACTGCTGCTTAGTCTACTAGGGACAGCCTCTCTGCTAAAGTACAATATGCACTTAAGGGTTACCAAAATGTAGGTGTTTAGAATTCCCGAAAACTAACTGGAATCTGTGAAAGTGAGTGTAACACACTAAATTGTATAAAGGCATGTGTCAATCTAATACCAAAACACAGGTGAGATAAGGAAGTTGCTTTTTTTCTTTAAAATATATAAGATGATGGCAAATTCATTTAACTATATTTAGTAGTCAGATCCTTTTAAAAGGCATTATGGTTGCTACCATTTCTGTGGTCTCTTGGAAGAACCCCTCTAAATTACCTTAAGAAACCTTGAGGGAACATTTAACTCAGTGGTTCTCACCCCACCTTGTCACATATCAAATGTTTATATTATGATTCATAACAGTAGGAAAATTGTAATTATAAAGTCGCAACAAAGTAATTTTATAGTTGGGGGTCACTACAACATGAGGAACTGTATTAAAGGGTGGTGGCATTCGGGAGGTTGAGAACCACTGATCTAACTTACATAGCAGTAAAGTCTTTGAGAAGTTGATTTTCCTGCTCTGAGAAATAGAGTTAATTATATTAACTACTTCTTATCTATGGAGGTTTCTGTTTAGTTTCAATTATCTTGTTTAAAAGTAACGACATACTCTTTGTTGCTCAAGATACATACTTCATTCTTTCTCATAGCACTGATAGTGAATTGAAACTCAGGGTGAAACACTTCTGTGATGATGCGTTTTTGCACAGATGTTGTGCACTGTGAGAACTCTGAACAGGTGTGCCACACTCAGGTTCAGTTGTATCAAAAGCTAATTTGTTCAGCTTGGGGAGGCCTAATGGCTCCAGCTTATTAGTAACATTAGTGCACCCAGTGAGAATAATCTTCTCTATGACGTAGAAACAGTTGAGGGACACTAACCATACTTCCCCAGATGACAAGGGTCTGCAGTGTTCACCTCAAGTAGTATCAACAGGCTTTACCATGTCAAGAATATTTGTTCTGAAGATCAATCATTTCCACCTTCACTCAGAAACTCCCTTAGAGTATTCTAACACTGGTCAAAGGGTCAGTTTGCACTCGGTGGTGCTTTCACCTCTCTTCCTACGGGATCTCAGCTTCCCGCGCCTCTTCCGTGGACTCCCTGGTTTGCCAGGTGCTCTAAGTGCATGTGTGTTCACATGACCCACATGCACAGCGTGGTGGGCACAGAGTGCAGTGGCTGTTCAGCTGTAAGATGGCAAGTTTCTGGTGCAACCTTTAGAACCCTACTCTGAGAGTTCCTGAATTCACTGCTGTCCTGCTAAGTCCAGCGTTTGTCAGGTGCGGTTTCAGGGTATGTATGAACTGTTCATTCTGAGCAATGCGTTGATATCTGTTTTGGAAAATACAAAGGAACCTACAGATATTACATTGGACCAGCTGAATCCATTTTATGGTTTCTTTTTTAATTCAAAAGCATCACAAAGCAAATAATTTTTTAATTGAGTTTAGTTACAAACTAGTTGTTTCTTATTTTTTTTTCCAGTCCCTTTTTGCTTTCTTTTACGACCACATGAAACTTGAGAAGCCACCTAAAGCTATATCACTTAGTGGAGTTGGGCAGTTCCCAGGTGTCCAACAAGAAGGCCTGGTTTAGGCTGCGATGGCCACTGTCATTCCTGGTGATTTGTCAGAAGTAAGAGATACCCAGAAAGCCCCTTCAGGGAAACGTAAGCGTGGTGAAACCAAACCAAGAAAAAACTTCCCTTGCCAACTGTGTGACAAGGCCTTTAACAGTGTTGAGAAATTAAAGGTTCACTCCTACTCTCACACAGGAGAGAGGCCCTACAAGTGCACACAACAAGACTGCACCAAGGCCTTTGTTTCTAAGTACAAATTACAAAGGTACTACACTCTATTTGTCTTTCAGATTATGCTTTCTCTTGTGTTGGCCGTCTGAAGCCGTTGTAAGTGTGTGTATCTGTATACACATTTCTCAGCTCATTTGCAGACAGGAAATGTTAAGTAGATTAGACATTGGGTAGCCTGAAATATTCTAAGTTACATACTTCTGTGGTAGTGTCTTTGGATTTTTTTTAAAGTAAAAATGCTTAATGAGAGTAGAATTTCCGTGTGTAAAGAGAAATTTCTTCATGGAAAGGGTGTGGACATTACATGAATGTGTTCCGTCTTGCTTGTTTACTTTTGAATGAGAGCTGAAAACCAGTCAGCACTAAAGTGGCAATGTAGATGGCTCAGGTTCTGCAGTGTGTTAACTGTGCTGTGCTGTGTGCTACTCAGGGAGACCCTCGTTAAGAGCTGTGAGCTAGCCTTAGTAGTTTAGCTTCCCATTTGAAGAATGAGCATGTTCCCTTTTGCTAAGATATTCACTCACAGAATCTATCTATGTTTAAAGGCACATGGCTACTCACTCTCCTGAGAAAACCCACAAGTGTAATTATTGTGAGAAAATGTTTCACCGCAAAGACCACCTGAAGAATCACCTCCACACCCACGACCCCAACAAAGAGACCTTCAAATGCGAGGAGTGCGGCAAGAGCTACAACACCAAGCTCGGCTTCAAGCGGCACTTGGCCCTGCACGCTGCCACCAGCGGCGACCTCACCTGCAAGGTGTGTTTGCAGACTTTTGAAAGCACGGGCGTGCTCCTGGAGCACCTGAAGTCGCACGCGGGCAAGTCCTCGGGGGGCGTGAAGGAGAAAAAGCACCAGTGCGAGCACTGCGAGCGCAGGTTCTACACCCGGAAGGACGTCCGGAGACACATGGTGGTGCACACAGGGAGAAAGGACTTCCTCTGCCAGTACTGTGCACAGAGATTCGGACGGAAGGATCACCTCACTCGACATATGAAGAAGAGTCACAACCAGGAGCTTCTGAAGGTCAAAACTGAACCGGTAGATTTCCTGGACCCTTTCACCTGTAACATGTCTGTGCCTATAAAAGACGAGCTCCTGCCGGTGATGTCCTTACCTTCCAGTGAACTCTTGTCCAAGCCATTCACAAACACTTTGCAGTTAAACCTCTATAACACTCCATTTCAGTCCATGCAGAGCTCCGGATCTGCTCACCAAATGATCACAACTTTACCTTTGGGAATGACGTGCCCCATAGATATGGATGCTGTTCACCCCTCCCACCATCTTGCTTTCAAATGCCCATTCAGTTCTACCTCATATGCAATCTCTATTCCTGAGAAAGAACAGCCATTAAAGGGGGAAATTGAGAGTTACCTGATGGAGTTACAAAGTGGTGCACCCTCTTCATCCCAGGATTCTCAAGCGTCGTCATCTAAGTTAGGGTTAGATCCTCAGAACGGGTCCCTCGATGACGGTGCGGGGGACCTCTCGCTGTCAAAGAGCTCTATTTCCATCAGTGACCCCCTCAACACACCAGCATTGGATTTTTCTCAGCTGTTCAATTTTATACCATTAAATGGCCCTCCTTACAATCCTCTGTCAGTGGGGAGCCTTGGGATGAGCTATTCCCAAGACGAAGGGCATTCTTCTGTTTCTCAGCTGCCCGCCCAAACACAGGATCTCCAGGATCCTGCGAGCACCGTGGGTCTCAGTTCTCTGCACTCGCTCTCAGCGGCGTTCACCAGCAGCCTGAGCACGAGCACCACCCTGCCCCGTTTCCACCAGGCCTTCCAGTAGGGCCTGGCGGCAGGTTCGAGAGGGAGGCGCGCGTGTAGCCCCGCCCTCGCCCACCGTTTTTGTCTTAGTGCCTACTTTAAGACAATACAAAAACTTCTGCTTTTGTATAATATCAGGTTTCACGAAGCCAGTAAATAATAGGAACTAGCCTCTTCGGTAAGCTTTGAAACCATTCATGTTTAATTACGTTTGCTATTTCTCCCGATTTGCTGCCAGTTGTCATAGTCTCAGAGTTTTATTTCATATAGGAGCGCCATTATTATCACTAAATTCTTCAGGTCCTGTGTTCAGATTACTATTAGACTTTAAATTTTTCATTTTTGTCTAATAGCATTGGGCATCGGACATTTGGCTCATTTTTTTTGCAAATATGCAGTACAATGTAAATCTTATGTAACGTGTGTGAATAGCTGAGGTGTTTTACATGTTTTGCTAGCCACTAAATAGATTCATGATCAAGTGTTTTAAAGGAATCGAGAATCCAGCTTGGGGAGATTATAGTGGTTTCTTAAATATGCCGTCATTTCAGATCAATATATTTTGAAGACTATTGTCTGACAAAACGAGAGAAGAGAGTTTCAGTATCTAAAAGAAGCCTCGAGAGGTCACAGGGTGTTCTGTGTTGGCACTGTTTTGCCACATTTCAACCATCTTTATGTTAGCCGTGTGTGGCATCAGTCTTCAGGAGCAGGGTAGGGATGTCCTGTTCCATGTCCTTCGCCTCTTGTACCCAGGATGGCCTCAGTGTACCAGCATTCTTAATGTTGTCTGTTGTCCGAAGTTAGTCCAGAGTGTTAGGGCCATTGTGGGGCAGTAGTCAGTGAAACCCAGAGTAGGCTGCCTCAGTCATCGGAGTGATAGACTCCTCGGCAGGACGATGGATGTCAAACATACAGCCAAACCTCAGAACTTGTCTAGAGAATCCCCACCGTTGCCAGAACTGAAAACTGGACTCTTTCGGGGCAGAGTAAAAGCCTGTCTATCCCGTCACTTCTAAAACAGCAGTGTGCACCCTCCTCTCCCTGCCGTGGTTGGATGGAGAACTTAAACACATTAAAAAGCTACCTGAGGAGTCTCCACAACGTCTTACACAACCCACACAGTAAAACCCCACTTTTGACACATCTTAGAGAGTGGGAGGAGTGTTACAATAAGCCGAGTTTGTAGAGGAAACCAGGAAAATAAAGCACACACCGAGTGAGTGTGGAAGCACCGACGGTATGGTGCTCACAGACGCGGTAGTGATGGCTTCCTAACGCCAGCCAGGGCTCTGATCAGCGGTGCCATGGAGATTTTCCTAAGGGTTGCTCGTGGCATCAGCCTACAAGCTGTATCTATTAAGCACTTGTTTTGAAACCCCTTTTGTTGGGGCAGGGGTAGGGGAAAATTTACAGAAGAGTATATATCTCTTTAAAAAAAAAAAAGAAATATTTCTGAATTTCTGAGCACTCAATTAGCCCCGTATGAGGAAACCCGTTCCCTTTCATAGGGCCAACTATCACTGCAGATTGCATTGTTTACCAATAATTCTAAACATGAGTATAGATTGCTGAGTATAATGCATTATTTATACTTTGGAGTAGTATAAATTGAGGAGAAGTGTAAGATGTCATATGGATGGGGCTTTCGCTGTATGTTACACGTCTAGCGCACTTCATAGAATCAGAGTCACTCTGGAGGGCTCTCGCTCCTGGTTTTCACCCTGGAGCAATAGTTTTTATACTTATGTATTTAAATTTTATTATGAAAATTTACATTTTATAAAAAAAAGTGTTCTAAAGGCATTAAAATTATATATGTTAATAAGGAAATGCATTTTTAGCTCTTCAAGCTGCTCCTGAGCTGTGATCGGGAGCACGCTCACTCTCCACGTGGGCTCTTTGCTCTGCTTCAAGGCGGCTTCCTTAGTTTCTGTGAAACAGATCGCTTACCTAAAGCTCTAGTTGAATGATTAGTGTTCAGTATTGCTTTACTCACCATCAAAAAAGGAAAAGAAACTTGGTGACAGAGCACAAGTAAATAGAAAACCTATTTTTATGTAGAGGTTGGTCCCAGATACCACATATGAACGCACTAGTTTATTCTATCTAAAATTCACGTAAGAAGAAGTCACACTAATGACCTGAGATGTTGTTGGCCTTTATGGGCTGTATTTCACTGCTAATTGAAAAAAAGGGAGTACCAGGATATATGAAATAAAGCATTTTGAAATGGGAATGGCGCCATATCTGTATATATATATAAATATATTTTTATCCTAATTCTTGCCCTGCACAGAACTCTAATACACATCTTCCAGGGTACCAGTGTTAAAACGTAGAGTCTTCATTTTCTTCATATGTACACCTCTCTGCCTATTGCTGCCCCCACAGACTTGAATAACAATTCAAAGGAAGAGGGAATCCAGCAAGTTGGGTTGGATTTGTTTGTTTGTTTGTTTGTTTTGTTTTTAATTGACTGCAGTGGTCACTAAACCCTTTCTTGATAGATATTTCTATTAAAGATCAGGCAGCTTTTAATGTAATTGCACAATGTTTTAACAAGGATGTAACACAGAATTGGCTTTCCCCCCCTAGAAAATGTCACTTGTTTTGTTTTTATTTGAAGTAGGAGTGATTAGGGATAGTTCTTGCCAATGCTGTTTTCATTCACCATCATCCTTGGAATCTCTGATAGTGCCTTAGATTGGCTGGAAGAAAAGGGATTAACCTTAACGAAAATAGTTTAGTGTAGAGTTTGGAGCTCAGACAAGATACCGAGCCTCGTTTAGTTTGACCCCCACGTGTGTGTGCAGATTGTATCGGCAGCTGCAGGAGCATGGTGTGGAAGAACCGAGGCACCGTAGGCAATATACTCCGTTGATATTTACTAATACCACCCTGGTAGTTATTGGTCACTGTTAAGCTTTCATTTAAAATCCTATTCCGTAGTTCAGTTTTCTAGGACTTAAGTTGTCTTGGTGGGTTATGCACCATTCTGTATGCGACTTTTTTTATTTCAGTCAGCATTTCTTTTGAGCTGTGTGTTTTTGCGTCTTTGTTGCTTATGCTTTATTTTTTTAGCCATTTGTGGAATATAGTGATATATTGTGTTAATTTGGACAGTGACGGTTTTTTAAAACCATATACTGACTGAAACATGAGCCAGAGCTGATTGCTTTATTAAGCTAATAATGAATGTTATAGAGTACATATTTCAGGATCGTTCATCTAGTGAGCAGTACACATATAGGCCAATTTAAAAAATAGAGCTTGGTCAACCTCTATACTTCACATTACTACAAGATATAGCACTTTCAAAATGAACCTAAACTTTTACAGAAACTTTCTATAGGTTATGCCTTTTATTTTAAGACTTATTATATTCGTTTCAAGTGCCATTAGATGATATATATGTAGGCCTTTGATATATAATGCTTTGTGTACAAAAAAAATGGTAGATGGTATTTTAAACAGGTACATTTTTACAGTGTTTTCTTACCGATTTGCTAT
This sequence comes from Ellobius talpinus, assembly GCA_001685095.1. Classification (NCBI taxonomy): domain Eukaryota; kingdom Metazoa; phylum Chordata; class Mammalia; order Rodentia; family Cricetidae; genus Ellobius; species Ellobius talpinus. Next base: position 4,697 of record LOJH01005279.1, on the reverse strand, counting down.
ATTGCACAGAATCAGTGTGTGTCTTTTCATATGGTTTTACAATGGTTTATTTTTTTACAAGGTTTACTTATCTCAAAGCACACTGTCTTCCCAGTCCGTAAATAAGTTAAAAAAAGATACCAGTTCACCCAAGTTGCTTCTAGCCTACTGAGATCCATGTGACATTGGAGGAGATCTTCTCAGTGTTGAGTATTCGTCCTTAGTGAAGGCAGACTAGTTTTTCTGACTAATGAGTCCCTCGGTGAGTCTGTTTTGTTTTATGCATGCTGTCAGCAGCCAGGTCTACAACACAATGTATCTTGATCATGTGGGTCTGCATGAATACCTGAATCGTATTGTAGCCACAGAGCGCTCCTTGGAGATTATATGCAAGATAATGCTACCAGCCTTAGTAACAGCACACAGATCACCAGTAAGCCTTTCTCCAATGTTAGCAGCCCCTGGGGATGGAAGGCAGTGTCTTTTGATAGCTTATATAGCTCTATAGATGACACCGATTTCTCTGTATAAGCTTCAGTGGTACAGACGAACCAGAATGAATGTCTATCTTCTCAGAAACCCTCCTTCAACATTATATGGGATCATGCTGCTACTGTCACTTGGGACACAACTCTCACGGTGCTACAAACTTCTGTCTCGTTCAGTTGTATTTTTTTATCCATAGGAAAAGGACTACATAGGTGTAAAGGTGTACGATATATTTTTATACTGTGACTTAATTTGTCATTAACAAACTTTTACACCACCACAGTGTATTCATGTGCGCTTGCAAAAGGAGATCATGGATGTGCAAATGTTACCAGAACAAACCCAGCTTTTGTCCACAAGGTGACTGTAACTCAGAGTGGAAAGTGGGCTTGACGTAGGGTGTGGAGTGAAGAACACACTATAAGTTACTAACAGCCCTTTGAATTTAACAAAAACTGGGAGTCCTTAGCAAAATGGATTGCATCATACCTGAACATAAGCTGACTGCTGAAATTGTATTTTTAGCTAATGAAAAATGTGTTTGGACTAGTACTCTAAAAATGCTCTAATGGTAAAGTTTTGAGTCAAATAGAAATGAAAAAATCTGCATTCCAGACTGAATTTTGTATATTTTTATTGCATTTTAAGTTGCTATTCTGTGATATTGGAAAATCAAGTGGCTTATCGTGTATATCATGTACTTAAAATGTATTCACAAACTACTGTTGTATTTGTATAAAATATAGACAAAGGTCACCCTGGTGTGTGTGTGACTTCTGTACGGCAGTTTCGCGTCGTGGGGCTGCAGTGATAACTGTACTTTAGAAACTCACATCCAAAGAAGCAGGCTGCTGCTTCCTGTTGGGATACCCGGGTTTGGATCCTCACTCGCTGCTACTTATTACTGCAGCTTCTTAAAGCCTGCAGTGGTATTCGTTGTAAGGAAAAAGACTCATGAGTTCCACAGAATATATGAATAGAGATACAGAACGCTTTCAATAACCTCAGAGATGCTCCTTTACTGTAACGTTTTCCTCCTGTTTTCAGACAATATTCTTTGAGGATTTATATATGTATGTAATTATTTTGATCATATTTACCCTTCTCTTTCCCCAGAACTGTTCCCCACCTCCCTACTTCACGTCCTTTTGTTTAATAACCCCAGAGCCCATTTTGTGTGGTCCGTGGATGGAGGAGTGTGGGCTGCCTACAACTACTAAGTATCTTTTTTGATTTGCTGATATAAAGCTGGAACTGCAGCCTCCAAAGGCTGTTTTTTGTTTGTTTGTTTGTTTGTTTTTTAATGAAATTGCAGGTCCCAGGAGATACGAGGCTTTTGAGCTTTGGGAGGGGCCGGAGAGATTACTCTTCTCACAGGAGAGCAGGTTGCATCCCCACTCACACGGTGGCTTACAACTGTCCATAACTCCAGTTCCAGGGGATCTAGTGCCCTCTTTGGACACCCACGGGCACCAGGCATGCGTGGTGCACAGACACGTGTGAGCAAAACTTTCATACCCATAAAGTATTTTTTAAAAGACTTTTGAGCTTTTAGAGTATTATTGGGGCAGAGAGTATTATTTTTAAAGTCAAAACTTGGAGGCCTAGGGAGAATTGCCTGCTTTGCAAGCTTTGGAAACCCAACTTCAATCCCCAGCAGGCAGGCAAGGACAAGGATACCCAGAGCTCACTGGGCCTTCAGTCTAGCCAATCAGTGAGCTCCAAGTTCAGCGAGAGACCCTGTGTCAGAAGTGAGGGATGAGTTAAGACTCCTAACATAAACCTCCTTTGGCCTCTGCACACATACACAAAAAGTCAAAACATCAAAACCTGAACGCGGCTGCGTTTAGAATTTACAAATGCTGCCCAAGTAGTTGTGTGCGTAAAGATCAAATCAACATTTACCCTTCTTCCATCGCGTTCTCGCCAGTCATAGGAATTACCTTTCCCCAAGTTCATGTGGGGTTGGTTGATTCACTCCCAGCTCACTAAATCAAGCTTTGACAATGCAGATGAGCCGGAATAGTTACCACGTGCGTCATTTCGGCTGAAAACACGGTAGCCAAGAAAGCAGCTTCCAGGGAAGATAACAATTCTACAAATTTATTTAACACCTTTCCAGGGAACCAGTTAGGGAAGTAGCATGCTGTGTCTCAGCCACTTCTCCCTGTGCAGGTAAAGGAAATAGGAGCTCTCGTATTTGTAATTCTGGTTTTCACTTAGTCCCAGCAAGTATCAAAGTATCCCACATCAATCCTTAGAATTAACACTAGATACATGCCTGTGTAAATCTGATCATGTGACGTGCTTCACGGGTGGCGGAGAGAGGGAAATTGTGACTTTTTATAATACCCAAGAGCAGAATGTTCTGAGAAAGGACATTTGAGATGAGTGTGTTTAGGGTATTAGCTCCTTTATGAAGATTTTTTTAGATCTGTAGTTTTCTTACAGCCAGCCTTTGGAGCTGAATGAGAAATTCATAGTCAAGCTCGTCAGGAGGAGGAAACATTCAGTGTAGCTGTATAGCTTGAGCTGGGCTGCCAGGTCTTAAGTAACATTTACTCAAACATACCCTAAGGACAAGGGCACTCACTGCTTCACCAAATCCTGGAACTCCAAAAGTCTGCTTGATTCAAGGGGAAAGCGTGTTCCCTGATGAAGTATCTGAAGTGAGTAGAGGTAATGTCTTGACTGAAGCCAAAGCCCAAACATTGTTTTCAGCCGTTCTGAGCTATCTTTTTTCTAGAGCAAAAATAGTTAAGTATTTGAATTTTCAACCTAAAGCAAAAACATCAAAATATCTTCATTTCAACCATATCCTATTCCACAAAGAAATTAGAACTCACTAGTCAGTTTTTCAAGGCTTGGTAGCCAGTCTCTGGTCAATCAGTCTAGATGTCCCTTTGAGCATACTTGTTTCAGTATAGTTAATATTGAAATTAGTAGACCTGAAGTGAAGCAAAATATACTTCATGATTTTGGAGGTCCTCTTATACTTATTCAAATGCAACGGGAAAAAAAGTGAATTTTCACAAGGAGGAGAATTCTGCTCCCGGACAGCCATCAACCCCAAGCTGAAACATAAGCTCTTCTAGGCTCTTCATCCTGCTTGCCTGCCTACAAATTCGTACCTGCCCCAGAGTAAGCCAGCTTCTTAGCCACACCCTGATGTATTTGTCTGTTTTTCTGTAGACCCTTATTATAGCTAGCTTTAACAGTCATTCTTTAGAGGAGACATTTAGTGAAGGAAATGGAGGCTCTTTAATAGCTTATGGCAAAACACAGCAATTCCCAGGTTCTGTCTCCTTTAGAACACACATAAGATGGGGGCCGGAGAGATGGCTCAGCAGTTAAGAGCACTGGCTGCTCTTTCAGAAGACTTGAGTTCAATTCCCAGCAACCACATGGTGGCTCACAACCATCTATAATGAGATCTGGTGCCCTATTATCTACAGACATACACGGCAGCTGAACACTATATACATGATAAATAAATAAATCTTCCAAAAAAAACAAGAAAGAAAACACATAAAGATACAGTGTTTAGTGATAGCTGCATCCACAAATTAATCCTTAGAATTCTTGTTTGTACTGCTCGTAGGCTACTGGTGAAAATGATTTTCTCTTACGAAGCAATTTTTTTAAACCTATTAACAGCCTAGCCTTGCTTTCTCAGTGGAGGTGTGCTCGGAATGAATACCAATGTGTATTATAAATACATAAGTGAAAGTGTCTGTGAGCCAGACATTTTTGAAAGCAGGCAAATGGGTCATTCATTACAAGAAAATGCTCGCCTTACTGACATATCATTAAGTCAAACCATCCTAATTTGGGCAAAATACCAGAGGGGGAAACCCAAGGGGGTAAGATTCCTATTGGCTGATGGTTTCCCATGTTTCAGCCCATGGTCACTTGGCTCTGTTGTTCTGCTGTGCTGAAGCAGAATGTCATGGCAGAAACATTAGTGGGTGAGCATTTTCTTGCCTTGTTGAGGCTCACAAGTAGAAAACGAGGCAGCCGACAATATATGTCCTCCCAAAGTACACAAAAAATGAGCACCCTTGAGAAGTCCAAATTGGACTGGAAGAACTTAAAAGGGGGGAAGGAGAGAGAGAGGGAAGGAGAGAAGGGGGAAAAGGGAAGAGAAAGGGAAGAAAGGAGAGGCACGTGTGCCGACAGAGAGCAGGCAGAGAATCAAGATGGGGGGGAGGCAGGCAGGGTCACTGGGA
>LOJH01005278.1:18896-41182 GCA_001685095.1 Ellobius talpinus | reverse complement strand
CGGCAAAGACCAGGGGACTTCAGGACAGCCCAGAATACTGCTGGGACCGCCCAGCCTGCACCCTCTCTTCTCTCTCATAACATTGATGATTCTCTTGGCAGTTTTTAGTGTCATTTTGTCAGTCACACATGGGACAGATGTGATCATTCCCATAAACCCCATTTTTTCTTGAATATTTTCCCCTAAAATTCTTTGGGAGCTGATGCTTCTCAGGTTTCTCATCTGGGGATGTCAGCTGTCATTTCAAACCCTAGGAGCTGTCCTGATTCAGTACTGCCAGGATCAAGGGCCATTCACCCCTATTTCTGTAAACATGCTTTGTTAAGTTTTAACAATGTTGTTCTTGAGACTGCCGTGCCTATATTTATCACCTTTTAGTTTGTAAAGACAGGATGTACTTGGCTCAATATTTGGTCAAGCTAGCAAAATGGTAAATGTTATTTTCTGTTTAAAAGATGTTTTGATGTAAGGGTTGGGGGAAAAAACACATTTGACAAATTTGTTTTTTGCAGGGGGCTAACGTTGGAGAGAGGGAAAAAAACATGTCTGTAAGTATGGAAAAATATGCTTGTTTTTGAAGTATAAATAAAGACATCTTGAGCTATCCAGGGTAGGCCACTTGGGTGAAACTCACCTGGTGGTTGGACAATTCATTTCTTCACGCTGACACCCCGTCCCCATTTCAGGACATGAACCCAGGCTGCATATAACAGGGCTGAGGGACCACCTGGGTTCTCTCTGTTGCCATCATCCAAAGATGGCAAAGTCCTCCTGGCCTAGGACCTGCCAGTTCTAAGTCCTAGGCTGCTTCCATTTTTCTCATTTCAATAACTCTTGCATCTATGTTGTGTAAATAAAATTATTCTCCCCCCAAAAAAAAGTTAGCGTTGCCCGACATTAATTCCCCTGCAGTCTGTGTAATTAACTGCATGTTGCACAGGGCATCGGAGGATCTGCCCGCTAATCAACACTCCCCTGCTCCATGTTCCTAATTAAATCTCCTTCCTGTTTACCCACTTACAGGATCCTCCGCGAAGACGGGAGCTGCTGGGAGAGTTACGGCAATAAATCATCCTGGGGTAATTTCCAGGGGTTGCAGTTCCACGCAGTATGTGTGCTTCCCCTTCCCATTGCCCACACCTCCTCACGCACAGCCCACTGAATGCTGGCTCTCCATGGCTACGGAGCATGCAGGGAGGGTTTGCCCATGGGTGAAGGTCCAGTTCTCCACTGCCCAGAGAGACAACCTGGTCTTTCTGACACACCCCAGCCCTGGTGACCTCGGAGAAGAGCATCTCCCCAGGATTCTGTCTCCGTGGTTCTTAGAGGGGCCAGTTCTGCTGTCTAGGACAATCCTGGCAAGGAAGAAAGGTACTGACAGTGGTGGGTGGCATACAGTTGGTGCTTACTAAGCAGCATGAACGTGAGGATGGGCAAAGGTGGGAAACACTGTAGTGAGGGAAAGATGGCTGTGGCTATCAGGCCCAGGCTCCTGCAGATTCTGAACATCTTTCTCAGCCAATTCCTAGACCTGCTCTCAAGGGGCATTGAAAGCCCCCATCCCAAGACTCCACCTGCCAACAAATAGAGTGCCACACAGCCTTCCAGATGAGCAAACTCAAGGTAGGACAATCATACTCCTTACTCCAGGCCACAGGACCACTGCCACACAGACAAACGACAGCCAAAAGTGGAGAGGGCAGGTGAGCCAGGCTGGGAGAACACTACAGCAGGACTTTTGGCCAGCACAGATTTCTTCCTGGGATGATGGAGATTGTCTAAGCGTGTGATAGATGATGGATAGCCAGCTCTGAATAGACCTGAGGCCTCCAAATGGTATGTTCGGTCTGTGCGGACCCCCCAGGGTCTCTGACTTGTATTTCATGCATAACCAAGTCTGTGGCCACAACGCTGGGCCTGAAGCAACTAGTTTCTCATTTTACTTCAGAATGCCAGACTCTTTCCCCATCTCACACGGAGCACCATGGCTGGGATGTGTCAGGAGGACCAGATTCTCTCTCTAGGTAGCAGAGGGCTGGGCCTTTACCAATAGGCAAACCCTCCCTGCATGTGCCATAGCCGTGGAGAGCCAGCCTGCAGAAGGATGTGCCTGGGGAGGCACTGGCAATGGGAAAGGGAAGTGAGCATGCCACACAGAACTGCGACTCTGGAAACTACCCCACGATGGTTTACTCCAGTGGCTCTCCGGGCAGCTCCCATCTGCCAGAGGATCCTGTAAAGGAGAGTGGACCAGAGGCCCACAGATGCAAGCGGCCCTCAGTGACCGCATGGGAAATGTGTGTCTCTGTAGGCACAAACTTCTCAGAAGAAGAAGGGACAGGAACTCTGGAGGTTCTGGGTTGTGCCACCCCCAGCCAACCAAGGTCTAGCCATCCCTCCTAGGCAGGCGACTGCTTTCCTTCTATCCCAGGGAGCAGAGGCTACAGCTTTGGGCCCTCTGCCAGTCCCCAGCAGGGAGAAAACCCAAGGCCTACAGCCCTCCAGGAAGCCTCCAGAGCTGTATGCCCAAGCAGCAGATCGAACACCGTCTGCAGACTAGTCTTGGGCCCTATTCTCTTGTTTGAGGTGACAGTGCTAATCCAAAGCAGGGTTCCTGTAAAAACAGATCCCAAGGCCATCACACCCTAATCCCTGGCACCTGTGAATGTGACCTCATATGAAAGGTGTCTTTATAGGTATGATGGGGGGGTGAGCTGGGATGGTCATCTTGGGCTAGGCAGTAGGAACTGTGTTATTACTGCTGTCCTTAGGAGATAACCAGAGGGACATTCAACACGAAAGAAAAGTCATGCAAAGATGGAGCTAGAAGGAAGGGAACCTGGAGGCAGCAGGAGCCAGAAAAGGCAGCGAAGATACAAACCCACACCTGTATCACCACCACCACCCACCACCACAACCCCTATCACTGCTACCCAGGGCCCAGTCCAGCCTCTACCTTGATTTTGGCCCTTAGCTGTGACAAGACCCTTGGTTTGGTACACGCTGGTCTATAGACTGTCTTCAGCAGAGGCAAGATCTGGGCCTGAACTTACCAGCAGTAATGGTGCAGCCACCTAGATGGGGAACTTGGCTGTGCCTGCCCCATTCCCCACATTGCACATGTGTGTGCATAGACACACCCTGCACTGTCGTTTGAATCTTTTCTGTGCCATTCACTCTATCACTTCAACCTGGGAAACTGGGACAGCAAAGCAAGTCTCTTGGCCACAAGCCCAGCATGCCTGCTGAGTAGCTGAGCTGGGACTCAAACTCAGGGACTCTGGAACCATGGTACCAAACCTCCAACCCTCAGCACCCTTTTGCACATAGGTTCAAGGATGAAGGCTGCACCAGTCCCCAAAACGTACTGCCACCCCCTCATCATGGATGGGAGTTAAATCAGAATTGCCACAAGATCCTGAGGAGGTTAGAGGCAGGGAGCGAGCCACGTGGAATGTCCAGACAAATATTATCACCATATTCAGTAGGTCGGCCATTGGAGCCAGCAATGGGAATGAATGGTCCAGAAGCAACTTCACCGCCGCCACTAGCCTCAGACCATCTTAGGACGCAGGATCCCACAGTCCAAGTGGGGACTCAAAGCCTGGATCTTGCACCCAACTTCCCCAGATGTCTCTTAAAGCTGCCCAGAGCTGGTTCCCATGGAATACTCTGGATAGCTTGGAACCCCATGGCAAGAGTCCCCTGAAAGTGTCTCGGACATGGAGATAGGGGATGGAAGGCTCTCCCAGGAGCCTCTGTGTTGAATACTGCTGTGCTCTGCACAGATTAGGGACACTAGAAACCCCATATCACTCAGTTGTGGGTCCTGATGCCCAGAGAAGATGCATGGTTTGGCCCAGGGCTTTCTGCTTGGTCAAAGGCAGGTCCCAACAGAGTCAGGCTGAGAGACATTGTTGGCTACCAGTGCTCCGGATACAGGCTTCTCTTGGATGGACACCCAGGCAGTGGAGCCAGCATCTGCCATACAGTTTTATTTCCAGCCCAGCATCCCGCTCTTACCTCTGAGCCCTCTCCCTCACTCTGTTCCAGATCCCCAACAAAGAAATGCCCTTTCTTGGTTGTCACTGAGGGGCTGGATCCCACGGTGGGGCCAATCTCCCATGTCTCCTCCCGTTACTGTCATCTGCCCCAGCTGCAGAGCTGACACAGCCAGCCTCTCCTTGCCCATCACTTTTACTTTTAATTATGACCAAATGTGGGCTGTTGAGTAATTTGATGCATTTTTGATGTCTGCAGAGATTTAGTTCTAATAATGCAAACACGAGGCTCTAATGGAGCTTAACCAAAGTCATTACCGCAGTGCAGGGAGGTCTCCAAGTTAACGCTCGGTACCACGGTGGGTCAGGAGCTGGAGAGCTGGAGACTGGATAGCCATCCTCCAGGCCCAGGCTTTTCAGGCCCTCGAGGGGACCATGAGAAGACGCCTCGTAAAACTTCCCAGCTATGGTAACTGGCTACAGAGGATGACTTACCCAGGCAAGCTCTCTGGTATTTGCAACTGATCGTCAACTGCCCCACTGAACAGCTGCTGCTCACTGTCACCACAGCCCAAGATTCTCCTCGCTGGGACAGAAACATGTCCCTGGCATCCTCTCCTGCATGGTCCCCGTTCCTTAGAGGATGGCAGGTGGACAAAGGTGCAATGGATTCCGTGGGCCTGAGCTCAGCCCTTCGGAGGCACACTGCAGTCACTCTCCTTCCTGTTGCTGTAATAACTAACCTGGAGCACCAAGTGGCACAGGTAAGTGGAAGCAGCAGCCTCTGGCCCTCCAGGCGCCAGGAGGCCCAGGCTGATGGGCGCCACTACAGGGAACATGTATGAGGTGGACAAACGGAGAGAAGGAGAAGCAAAGAGGTTCATGTGCTGTGGAGAGAAGAGGAGCTGACACAACAGTGGTGAGGAACAGGCTAAGGATGGCACACACTGCCAGCTGGGGCCATGTGATGTCTGTGCCATGTCTAGATCTGTGACCCTACCACAGCTGGGGTCTATGCTGATGTACATGTTATGACACCAAAGCCATACAGATGCCTGTGGTCTGGGCCCCCACCTGAGACCGTGTTGATACCTGGGGGTCATGCTGCATCCAGGGCCATACCCATCTGAGTGACCTGCACTGCCACCTAGAAGCATAGTGACATCTGGACCTGAGCTGCAGCCAAGGGCCATGTCTGTGACATACCTACTACAACCAGGGTGTGTGATAATGTTCATGGCCCGTGTTACCACCAAGGGGTCATGGGAGAGCTGGTCCTGGTGGTTTGGCCACTAGAGAGCTGGTCTGGCATCTCACCAGCTGCCTCAGCATCCCCCATCCCAGGAGAACTGACCCCAAGACCCTGGGAAAACTGACCTCCCCCCACCGCCCACCCAGCCACCACAGCTGGAGAGCAGCCCCTGCACCCTGAAGAGCTGCCCCACCTCACCATCCATGTGGGAGAGCTGGCCCTGACCCTAGCCTGAGCGGGAGGTCCCAGTAGAAGCCCAGGCTGGTCAACTCAGCTACCATCCAGTCCTACATCCAGGGCTTTCAGTTATCCCACTCCAATATCTATCCCCTCTGTGACCTGCTGGAACATGTGAAGGGACTGGTCCACAGCCATATAATCTCCTTGACTCAGGCAGCAGCAGGATATCCGAGAGAAATGTAAGTGAGGGCCCCATATTGATGGTGTACCAGAAGCCGAGACCTTGAACCAGGCCAACCATTCATTGCAAGTAAAGCTGTTTAGATAAAATGGTCTGATCTGCAAGAGACACTGCAGCTGCCAAGGCCACTGCAAAGAACGCAGGTGTGATGGAGATGAGGGAAAGATGAAAGAGGGAAGGGCTTTTCTCTTTCTTTTTAATTTTCTTTTGGAAGGGGAGGCTACAAGGATGGAGGGAAGACAGGGAAGGACAGGTAAATTAGTGGGATTGGGGTGCAAGATGTGAAATTCCCAGAGAATCAACTAAAAAAAAAGTACATTAATTAAAAATAAAGTAACCTGAAGCTTCACACATTTTAGCTCCTGGATCTTAAGGTCCCTCTGGTGATGGTCTCTTGCTGGTAGAGTATCCAGACCTCACAGATATCTCATGGCAAAGAGTAGAAAGGGTGTGTGCATGTCTCTTTTGTGTACACACACACACACACACACACACACACACACACACACGCATGCCTATAAACCACCAGGACTGACCTATGGGCTCTACTCTGATGACTTTACCCTAATCTAATCTTCTCACAGAGACACCCTCTGAAGTCTGCACCCGGGTTAATCTCTCACCCTCCTCTCTCCTCACACAAGTCCTGAACAGTGTGTGATGTTTAGTTTAAATGTCACCTTGCTACAGTCTGGAGTCACCTGGGAAGGGAATTGGCATGAGGGATTATCTAGATCAAGCTGGCCTGTGGGTGTGTCTGTGGATGGTTGTTTTGACTATATAAACTGAGGTGAGAAGACCTAGCCCACTGTGGGTGGTGCGATTCCCTAGGCAGGGGTCCTGGCCGGGAGCGTGTAAAGAGAGGGGGCTGAGCACTAATAAACATGGGTTCGTTCTGTCTGCTCTTAACTGTGTGTGTGTGACTACCTGCTGCAAGTTCCAGTCTTGAACTCCCTTCGATGGTGGACTGAAACCTAGAATTGTAAAATGAATAAACCTTCTCTCTCTCTTTCTTTCAATAATTTCTTTATTTTTATTTTATGTGTGTTGGTGTTTTGCCTGCATGTGTGTCTATGTGAGGATGCTAGGTGCCCTGGAACTGGAGCTACAGACAGTTGTGAGCTGCCATGTGGGTGCGGGGAATTGAACCTGGGTCCTCTGGAAGAACAGTCAGTGCTCTTAATTGCTGAGACATCTCCCCCCCAAACCTTCTCTCTTTTAAAGATGCTTCTGTCAGGGTGTTTCATCACGACAGGGAAGGAGACTAGGACAGTCCTGCTGAAAGGCTCAGCTCAGGGCCAGGACACACACATCCCAGGCCAGGCAACTCCACACAGAGGCCTCTCAAAGAGATCTTTCCCTCCCTTTGGATGGAGAGAGAGATGCATCTACCAAGGCCTCACAGTGTCTGCCACCCATCAGTGTGACCCAGCCAGTATGCCCTCAGGGGCATCACAGATCCAATGATATTCTGGGGGTGTCCAGGTGGCCCCAACATCTCCATAGCCTATTACAGCAGGGGGCAGAAGAGCTCACACCGCCCTAGAACTTGTGTCCTCAGCTCGTGTACTGTAAACTTCAAGCCGCTCCGCGAGTTTCCATTGCAGTTCCCTGCACAGCCAGCCTTCTAAGAGGATCCAGAAGCCCCAGGGCTGCTTCAGGTCTAGCCATGTTCAATCAAGGCAGTAATGAGGCGGTCCCACCCACACAGGCTGCTCTAACAAAACATCCAAGGCTGGGCAGTTCACCAAACAGAAGTTTCTCAGAGCTCAGCAACTGCAGGGCCACAACCAAGGTGCCTGCAGGGTGAGGGTCTGGCAGCGGCTGTTCTCTGGCCGCTTTGTTGCTCAGTCCTCCAGAAGGGAAAAGTACAAGGCGGAAGCAGTAGAGCAGGCAATCTCAGTACATGTGGATAGCTTTCATAATGATGCTAGGCTTCATGGTGTGTGCGTGCGTGTGTGCGTGCTTGCGGGTGAAGGCATGTGGAGAAGGGAATAAGAAGGGAAAGAAACAGGAGGGGAGAGGAAGGGGAGAGAGAGAAAGGGAGAGGCTGGGAGGGGAGTAAGGGAAGGGAAAGGAGCCTGGGATAGAGCAACCCCATGGTTGTTTTGGTTTGGGGTTTTGTTTCTCAAATTTGTTTTTTGCAGTGCTGGGCATGTAACCCCAGAACCTTGTGTTTTCTAGATGCAAGAAACAAATCAGGCAGTTCATTTTCCAAATAAAAGCTGCTTGAGTCAGTTTAGGTCCTGGTTTGGGTAAATAGGAATCCTGGGCCCTCTTGGCAGCTAAGTGAGCTAGGTACTCCAACCCAAATGCTGCTAGTCCACCCGGCCCCACCCCAAAACTCTAAGTTTAGAGTAGAAAATTATGAACAGCCAAGCCTACCTAGTCATCTGCAGACCTGACAAGGTCACACACCTGATAAACTTTAAAATACATAGGAGGGTCACTTGGGAGGCTGTGGGGGACCAGCCTCGACAAAAATACCTCTTGCCAGGGTAGGGGCATTGGGATTTAGAAATATAGCAAAGAATACAAAGATATGAAAATAATAAGATGGAAAAACATAGAGTAGTACCGGGAGGGAGTTCCAGGGAATACTAAAATTGCCCACAATTAATTTCCAATTGCTTAAAATATCCCTGATCCCAAAAGGTAGGAGTAAGACAAAAAAAACTGCATTAACACAATATAAGGAAATGAATAGACCAGTTGAAGGTCTCAAACGGATCTACTTCTCTGTTCCTGAAATACAAGGTCTGGCTATTGGCCGCACCTGTTGACAATAACCTTGAGAGAGCAGAACTCTCTGACCTAAATCAGAACCTTTGTTTGAGGTTGACACACAATAACCTTGAAGGAATAGAGGTAAATTCCAACTCTCTGGCCTTTGGTCAATAGGGAAATAGGCTCACATTTTTTGGACCTCCATAGGAGGCAGAGTCAGGCAGATCTCTGTGAGTTCAAGGCCAGCCTGGTCTACGTAATTCCAGGCCAGTCAGTGTTCAGTGTTGCACGGTGACTCAAAAGACAAATAATAAATTTTAATCAAAATAAAATAATTAGGATGTATAATTTAGAGATGAGGACTGGAGAGATGGCTTAGCTGTTAAGGGCACTTGTTGCACTGGGCAGTGGTGGCGCACGCCTTTAATCCCATCACTCGGGAGGCAGAGGGAGGCGGATCTTTGTGAATTCGAGGCCAGCCTGGTCTACAGAGCTAGTTCCAGGACAGGCTCCAAAGCTACAGAGAAACCCTGTCTCGAAAAACAAAAAATAAAATAGAGCACTTGTCGCTTTTGCAGAGGACCTGGATTCAGTTCCTACATCCCTATATATAGAGGCTGAAAACATCCGTAACTCCAGTTCCAGGGGATCTGATGCCCCCTCCTGGCCCCTTGGAGCACTGCTTGCACATGGTGCACTAATATTCATACAGGCAAAACACACACATATAAAAAATTTAGTTTAAATTTAATTAATAGATATTATTTGTTATAATAATAAATGGCTGCGTTTTATAATATAAATTATGCATACTAAATATAACTGATAATAAATATCAAAAATTAATTTAAAAATAAAATGCAGAGATGAATTTACACATTATTTTTGTTGAAAAACAAATGTGAATAACAGAGGGAAAGACATGACACAGATTACATGTAGGATTGTGCCCACTTGATTGCTCAGTCATGAGAAAGAGAACCTGCATTCAAGGTCATGAAAACTGTTCTCAGCTCTCAGTTAGCCCTGTCATTCTGGGGTGGCGCCAGGCTTTGCAAAGTCATAACCCAAACTGCCTCGCTTTCGCTGCTCTGAGTCTCCGGGGCTCTTATTATGGAGTAGGGATCTTCATTCCTCATACTAGGCAAGCCGCACCTAAGTCCCAACTCCTTCACTGAGCCCATTGCGTACGCACAAGCCCGCTGATGCTGGGTGAATAAAACACTCCATTGCTCAGTGGATGAAACACTGACAAGGCTAGAAAGGCGGTTCCTACATGAGTTACAGCGTGACCCAAGTTGAAGCTTTGTGCTGTGTCTCAGGCTGGTCCGCAAATAATGCACACCACAACATTCACCCAGGTGAGGTCCTCAGAGCCTAAGATCCATGGAGACAGAAGGCTTTGGAATGGGAATTCCAGAGAGGGGGAGTGGCTGGGGCATCTGGGTTCAATGAGAGACAGTTTCCCTTGGGTGATGGAAGAGTTCTGTGGGTGGAGAGGGTGATGGCTATGCAAGGCTATAACTATAGCTAAGTGCACTGGACTGTGAGCTTAGGAAGGGCCAGGATGGGCTGGGGGTGTAGCTCAATGGTAGAGCGCATCCCTAGCACGTACAAGGCCCTGGGCCCCATCCCCAGCACATCACATAAAAGGGGGGATAAGATGCTAGGCATCATGTTGTCTGTGTTTCGCCGTAAGAACACGTTGGTTATAAAAGTCCTCCAGCAGAGCTCTAATAAGGGCAGGGCTGTCCTGCCTGCCGTACTAACTGCCAGCTACAAAGCCCTTTCCAGTGTTTGTTGCTAAGTTTTCCACGCAGAAACTCACCGTGCAAGTCGGGAACACATGGAGGCTTGAAGACCAACCTGCATGATGGAATGGGGCGCATAGGACCTGGGAGATGGAGGTCAGGAGGTCAGCTGTCGGTCAACATCATGTCTGTTTTGAACATATGACTAAGCACTTGGAAAGGAAGCAGAAAAATGACTTCTAGTGTCCTAAAGGACAGTAAAAGGCACTATGCAGGGTCACAGGACCTCTGCTGGCTCCTGGCCTTCCACACCCCAAACCTGTGGGGAGCAGAGCGGAACCAGAAAATCACTGCTGGTTGTATGAGCAAGTGGGCTCTCTGACCATCAATAAATGATGAATGGTTGCCACAGCAACAGCCCCGGCCCATATTTCATCTCTTGGAGATTCAGACAAGCTCTAGCAAGACTGTAAAAAGCCAAACTGGAAGGGAAAGGGCATCAATCTCCAGCCTGGTGCTGGGGAGACCCTTGGGTCTTGGTTCTGACATGGTTCTGGTGAGACCTGAGTTGGGAGGGAACAGATTTGGGGCAAGAGCACAGTTTGGGGAGTAAACGTAATTGAATCCAACTCTGGGATTTGGCTTCTTCAAGATTGTTCTGTTGTCCATGTCACATGCTCCTCTCCATTCTTCTGGCACAGGCTTGGAGGCTCCAGGGTCTTTAGGAACACTTGTCCACTAAGAGCCTCTGCCAGGATCCCTGCCCTTTTGAAAAAAGAGTTGGGGTTACATTTATTTGTTAATTGATTGTGTGTGTGTGTGTGTGAGAATCAATTCTTTGCTTCCACCATGTGCACCCCAGTATGCTGGCTAGTTCTTTATCAATTTGACACAATCAGGGGTCATTTGAGAAAAGATAACCTCAATTAAGAAAATGCCTCCATCACATTGGCCTAAGGGAAGCCTATGAGGCATTTTCTTGATTATTGATTGATGTGGGAGGGCCGAGTAAGCCATAGGTAGCCGGCCAATGAGCAGCGTTCCTCCATGCCCTCTGCCTCAGTTCCTGCCCTGACTTCACTTCATTATGGACTATAAGCTGTAAAACTAAATAAATCCTTTCCTCCCAAAGTTGCTTTTGGTCGTGGTCTTTGTCACACCAAAAGAAACCTAACTAGGATGCCCAGAGATCCAACTCAGACCATCATCAGTCTTGGAGGCAAGCACCCTTACCTGTCGAACATTTTTAATGGCCCACGGTGTGGTGGAATGGTCCAGGGCTGGCAGCATATAAGCAGCCACAAGTGTCCCTTAAGGTCATTTTCGTAGAGGGATTTTAGTGCTATGTGTACACACGTGTGTATACACATACATACATGTAACATGTGCGTATACACATACACACTAGACCGTGTGCTGCCATTTCTGTTGTTCTTACTCCATCTGACCTAATTTTCTTCGCCCTGGACGACATCCTGTAGCCTTCTCTGCAGTGCAGGTTGTAGGGAAAGGGTCTTTCCATCTGGTGCATCTGGCTGAGACAATCTTCACGTTACCTCCGGGGCTGAAGCGTGTTTCTGCAAATGGAGGATTCTCGGTAGTCACCTGGCTGCTGTCATCGCCCCCTCCTCATCTTCTTCTTCTGTCCTACAGACCTTGCACGCCACCCTTCCACCTGCTCCTGATGTGAAATCTGCCCTTAACTTCCGTCGTCCTTCTGCGTGTAGGGACAAATCCTTTTCTTCCAGCCTCTGTGAAGGCTGGCTGCCCCTTTACCAGTGGTTCTGAGCTGTGGGGTGTGGAACTTTCCGTGTTCCTCTTCCTGCTTCTGGTGTTCAGGCTTCATGCACTTCCTGGATCTGGAAGCTTGTGGATTTCATGCAACTTGGATATTTATTATCTCTTATTTCTACTGCCTCCCCCCTCCTCCCAAACCTTTCCTCCCTCTTCCACTTCCCTCCTTCCTGCTCCCTCCTCTTTCTTCCCTCCTCCCTTCCTCACTCCTCCTTCCAGCCTCCCCCAAGCATAGACTTAGCTAATGTACACTGTTCCCGGGTTCCAGGGCTCTGGAAGACTTGTTGAGAGTTTGAGGCTTAAAGTCTCTGTATTTCTCTGGCTGGACGTCTATTTCTGAGTCTTCAATTCTGCTAGTCTTTGTTTTCCTACGGGTTTGATCCCATCTGTTGTGCTTCTCATCTCAGGCTCTGAGACTCACCCCCCAGAACTTCACTTTGAGTCTCTTTCGTTCCCACACTCCGCCTAACATGTTCTGTGGTCCTTCGTGCTTTCTGAATGTGTGCAAAGTCGTTCCAGCAGCCGCCTTGACATTGCTGTCTGCTGATCTGAGCATCCGTGGGAGTCGATTGTTTTTCCCCTCCTTCTGGGTTTGAGTTCCTCACTTATTAATAAATTTTGGCTGGGTGTTGTTTTGGTTCACATAAATACACTGGAACTCTGTTTGGGGACAAACTCCTTTTGAAAGAGCTGGGTTCTTTTGGGTCTCACGTTTAAACATGATCATTGGAGACCATAACTGTTCTGAGTTATCTGTCCCTCACAACAGAAACAAAGCCCTACCAGTGACTCTGGATTCAAGAGCATCCTGGAGCATTCCAGCCTGATTGTGCTGGCACTGAGCACAGTTTCCTCTAATCCATTCTGAAGGTTGAGTTTGTCCTTGCACTGAGCATTGATGGGTGCTGAAGAGCCCACACTACTTGGAAAGGAAACACCAGTGGTCCCCAGGGGAGCTTTGGGAGGACTTTGAGGTCCATGGTCACTGGTCTGGCTTTTAGGCTTTTGCCTCTTTCTCTATGATTCCTACACCCTGGAGTTCTCGAAACAGTAGGTGTTCCAGCTAGAAAAGCTTCTCCATAACCCAGACTTCAGATCAATCACTCCCAGATGGGCCAGAAAGGGTGCAACAGTCAGACAGGCCCTGAGCTGAGGATGTGGGCCTATCATAAAGACAGAGCCCACAGGGAGCTGGCAGCCCATCCTGTGCCCAGCAGTCTTGCCATACCAGGGCAAAGAAGAGGACAAGTGTCCCAGAGAGAAGAAAAGAAAGGTGGGAAGGAGGACAGCTTCTCAACAAACACAGGCTCTTAACACCATCGTATCTTCTGCTTTGCCATGGTGGCTGCCATTGCAGATGGAAGAGAGACCATGTCAGTCTCTCCCCACCTCCCCAGCAGGCCTGGATCACCAGGGCACCATAATGGATACCACGGCTGATCACTTCCCCGCAGCCTGCTTGCCATGCTCTCCTCAGTGACCCTGAGCACGAACAGAAACAAGCCACTAATCTGCAACCCACGGGACTCCCTGATTCAAAACTTACCTTAAGGTCATGAAATGTTTAAACGTCATAGTTTAGTACTAAAGAGGGAGACAGAGCCAGCACCTTCTGAGAAAGACTTTCCTGGGCATTCTATAGATCAAAGCAATAGAATAAAATAAATATGACTGAAGAGGACTGCCCAGGAAAGCACCCAGAGAAGGGGGAGGGGAGGGAAGGGCTGAGAGGTGGTGAGGCACTTCCATCCCAGCTCAGCCAGCTCCTAGGGTAACCAGGAGGGAGGGAGAACCCCAGGCTGTCTCCTCACACACAACTGGTGAGATCTGCACCCTATCATGAACACATCATCCTCCTCTCCATTCCTACAGAGAGAAACCAGGTCCCTGGAGCCCCCACAACATGTCCAAGGTAGGGAACCAGCTGAGAGAGGCCACGCCTAAGTGTCTGTGAATCCAAACCCACCCCAGAGTCAGCATAGTGGCAACTTACTGGAGGGCATGAGGGCACCCCAAGATCTGAGCCCCCACTCTCTGGAATAACCTTCTATCTATCTATCTGCTGCACATAGGATTCCAGAAAAATGTGGATCTTGCTAATCACCATTCAGCCTCCTCCTAGAAGCCACCAGATGAGCTGAGGACAGGTCTCCAAAATGGCAGTTGTACTACAAGAGGAAATTGCCCCAAAGCTGCCTCCAGCCAAGGCCAAGCACAGAGCTGAGCTCAGGAGAAGTTTGCCAGGAGCCACGGGCAACAGGAGAACATTCTGCAAAAGAAAGTGAGGGGTGTGCACAGGGCCACTGCTTCCCCCAGAGCACTTGACCCTCCCTCCTTCTCCTCTGAGTGGATAATACACCACACGAGCTGAAGCCACACATACCTGGGACCAGCACTTTCTTTGTGTAAGCCCTTGCCTTCCTGGGCTCCCTGGAGGATGAGGCTGAAGCTAACCCCTTGCCTACAAATCTGAGCCACACTAAAGTGGCCCCTGTTGGGTCTCTGTTTCCACTTCACAGAAGCAGGAACAGGCCCCTAAATTGCCATCTCCAGCACAGTCCCAAGATCTGACCAGCATACTGAAAACACCTGTCGCTGTAAAGTCCTGTGACCTGGGAGTGTCATGGCAGTCCTGCCCAAGCACCCAGGCAGACCCCATCACTACCAGTCCATGAGAGCAAGTGCTGGGCACTGCATGGGGCAGGAGTCCAGGCCCACATGTGCAGCTGGCAACTGTGCCAAGAGCCAGGCAGCCCGTGGGCTGCAGCGAGCTTAGGGAAGGAAATGACGAGGCAGATGGCTCGTGGGCAGGCTGGTAGCACCACCCCCACATGGGCAGCAGACGCAGACTTCTCCTGGTGCTATCTCCTCCGCACCAGATCAGGAGATGCCATGGGGAGAGCGGGTTTGGCACAGGGGATGAGGCCTCCAGTCTCAGTGCTGCCCTGGCCTCTAGGAAGGTTATGGACTTACTTACACTTGGCACAGCCCCACTGACTGGATGGCCCTAGGCATTCGCTTATCTGTCACTCAGCAGACTGTCCCTGTGGGAGAGCTGAAGCTATCGGACTCTTCCCTCTTTGTATCTCTTCGCCACCCATCTAGCCTTAGAAAAGTGTTTAGAAAATAAGAGGATGGATGGATGGATGGTTGGTGGATGGTGGATAGATAGATGTGTAGATGAATGGATGGGTGCATGGGTGGGGTAAGCAGATAAATAGATGGATTAATAAGTGGATGTGTCAGTGGCAAGATCGATAGATCTGTGGATAAATAGATGGATGATGGTGGACAATTTGTGTGCTGGATGGGAAGATGGATGGATGGATAGATGGATGGACGACTAAATGAGTAACTTGTGGATGGAAAGAGCATGGATGGATGAGTAGATTAACAGATGGATGGATGAGTGCATGTGCTAGGTGGATGGATGGATGGATGGATAGACAGATGGACGACTAAATGAGTAACTTGTAGATGGAAAGAGCATGGATGGATGAGTAGATTAACGGATGGATGGATGCATGTGCTGGGTGGGTGGATGGATAGATGAATGGATGGATGGATGCATGTGCTGGGTGGGTGGATGGATGGATGAATAGATAGGTAAATGCTGGATGAGTGGAAAGATAGATGAGTGGGTGTATGGGTGGGTAAATGAATGGCTAAATATGGGGCAGTAGATGAGTGGACAGTGGACAAGGTGGATGGGTAGATGCATGGGTGGAGATGAGTAGAAGAATGGATACCCAAGCGTTGTGAATGGATAGATGGACAGAGGGATGATACAGGATTGGATAGTCAGGTAGACATGGATATACTCGGCACACAAATGGGAGGGCAGTGGACGTGTAGAAGGGCAGGGACAGGGCAGGACCTGGGCTTAGAGTCAAGGCTGGAGGTCTGAGGACAGGGAGGACAGGGAGCCCAGGAAGGCAGGACCGTTTGCCAAGCAGAGCAAGAGCAGGAGTAATTAACTTATGTGCACTCTGTAGCAGCCCCAGCAGCCCTGGCTTCATTAAGGTGCTGGCCAGGGAAATCTCATCGGAAATAGAAATTGAGGTTTGAGCTGCTTCCAGCTGCCCTCTGCAGTGCCAACCTCACCACAGGTCTGCCCACAGAGTCCAAAGTGAAGAAGCCCAGGACCCCAGGACAGGCAGTGCCCCTACATGGATGACACCCACCACCTTTTGAGGCCCTGATTGCCCTCTCCCTCTGGGAAAACCCAAGAACTTCTCACAAGGCCCAGCTCAGAATCATCTGTGACCTCAGCCCACCACCAGAGCCCACACGTCTGTCTGTCCTTCCTCACCCAAATGCACTTTGATATCCAGACATGTCTCCTCTCCACATGTTGCCACTTGTGGAGTTAGGTTGTCATCACTTCAAGGTCCACATGGAGAAACTGAGGATGAGATGTAGGAGTGGTCCTGGCAGGGCCTTGCCCAGGGTATGGAGTACAAGGTGTCTAGCTGACCTGACTCCACATCAGTAAAGGAATCTGGACAAAGCTCTCTACCAGCTACATGCATGACTAGCACCAGCCTTTCCCCATCTCCTGTGGTGGTGGCACACACTGACTCAGAGGGACCCACGTGTCCCCTGCCTGAGTGGTCCAGGTCTTGTCCATCACCGCTCCTGGCATCTGGGACCTGTAGTACCAAAAACCTACCCTAGAAGCCTACAGAATCTGGACACATGTCCCCACTCCACAAAACTTGCGGTCTCCTCATTGTATAGGGAAGGGGGACAAACCCAGCAAGACCTTTGCACACAGCAGAATACAATCCAAGTTAAGTGCCACAGTACTGAAGTGGGGCCCAGGTAGCCTTCCTAATGCCCAGTGCATCCAGATTCAGTGGGATTTCCATGTGGCACTGGCCTTTCCCCTGCCTGGGCCCTACTGCACCTTCTCTAGAGGGTGGATGGAGGGGAACTCCTCTGAGCCCACTCAGCACAGTCCCTGGTCTGCTCAGCAGCACCCAGAATTCCTCCTGGACTTCTCTGAATTGATGCCTAAGTGTCCAAAGAGGCAGCATTAGAACCATCCCTGTGATTCAAGAGGAACAAGGGTGGTTTCATGAGCAAGAATGTAATTTGGAGCCAGCTATGGAATTCTCTGCTCAGTGACCCAGTTTCTCAAGGGGGTGAGGGGATTCATGTAAGGTTGGAACAAATTAAAACACATTTGTCTTTCATTCGGAAGGAGTCCAGCCCAACAGGAGAGCCAGGCACGGCCTCATTCCAGCATGCTCAGCGCCAAGTCAATTTGCAGAGAGAAGCACATGCCTGGCTTGGGGACACTGTGATAGGCACTTGGGGCGGGACTATGGCTCTTCCCCAGGCCACTGGCAGTTTGCCATACTCTGTCCACTGTGATGCTGACTGGAGCTTGTGCAGGAAGCTCCCCACATCCCCCAGAGTGCCTTTCCTGGGCTTCCTCCTCCTGTGCTGATGGAGATGACAGCCTGTCCTGGTCAGAACACTGTACCGGCAGTCCCACGTGTCACCAGGAATCATAGCAATAGCAAGAACATCACTTGCATTGTTGACTGCTGCGTGCCGGCTCTGGGCCAAGCATGTGGGCCTGCATATGGACAGGTCACAGACAGATGGAAACACCACGGAACAGCGGTACAGCGAGAGCTGGGGAAGCACTTTCAGTCAGTCAGTCAGCAAACTTCTTGTTTCCTTTAAGATCTCTTTCATAGAATAGATTTTGACAATGTTTTCCCCTCCCTCTGCTCCTCCCAGATCCTACCCACCTCCCGATCCATCTAACTTTATGCTTTATGTTCTCCCTCTCTCTCAGCAAAACAAAACTAAAAAAAGAAAAAAATATAAAACAAAACCAATAAGACCAAAAAAATGACAAAATTTAAAAAAAATAAAGACAACAAAGAAACTATGGAGTTTGTTTTATATTGGTTTATGTTGTCCAGCTATTCCTGAGCATGGGCCCGCCCTGAAGTATGGTTAATACACGGAATAACACTCCATTGGAGAAAACTGGTTTCCCTTTTCCAGCAGGTATCAATTGCAGGAAGCTTCTTGGTTTGGGGTTTTTTGTTTTGTTTTGTTTTGTTTTTGTGAGACAGGGTTTCTCTGTAGCTTTGGTGCCTGTCCCAAAACTAGCACTTGTAGACCAGGCTGGCCTTGAACTCACAGAGATCCGCCTGCCTCTGTCTCCTGAGTGCTAGGATTAAAGGCATGCGCCACCACCGCCCCACTGCAAGAAACTTTTTAATTAGGGAGCAGGAGCCTGTGTCCACAGCCTCTCAGTGCTGGGACCCCATCGGGCTGTGGAGGCCCCTGCATGCTGCCAAAGTCCCTGTGAATTCCTATGCACATCCTGTCGTATCTGCAAGTCACTGTTCCTTTGGAGTCATCCCCCACCTCTGGCTCTCACAATCTCCCCACCTCCTATTCCACAGAGACCCCATGTCTGTGCACTGTTCTCCACAACATTCTGGGCTCTGGCAAATACAAGGGCCAAGTCGCCTCTCCTGTGCAGCCCTGTGGGGACGTGAAACACAAGGCATGCACCATGAGCCCTGTAACCAAAGTGAGGCTGCAGGGTAAGGCCCTGCCTGGTGAAACAGAGAAGCCAGGAGCAGTCATCAGGCCTGGATGGATCGGGAATAGGGTTTTGAGACCTCTCCGGATAGACACTAGCCATGGCGTGCCTCAAAGACCAAGTCAGGTCTCAGTGTGCCTGCAACCATGGGGTGCTCTCTTCCTGCAGCAGGATAGAGGGGCCAAGCACCTGACGTTTGCAGAGA
Source organism: Ellobius talpinus (assembly GCA_001685095.1). Lineage (NCBI taxonomy): Eukaryota > Metazoa > Chordata > Mammalia > Rodentia > Cricetidae > Ellobius > Ellobius talpinus. The sequence continues at coordinate 22,454 of LOJH01005278.1, read as the reverse complement.
GACAGGAAGTGGAGAAAAAGAGAGGTTCACTGGCCTCAGGGGGACACCTAGCGGGGTCACAAGGGACCGAAGATGAGAGGATGGTGTGCCCAGAGCCACCTGGAATAAGCTGGTAGCAGATATCAGCACCCCACCCTCAAGGAAGATGGGGGCCCCTCCCAGCTCCACTGCTACCCAAGCAGCCATCATGAGTACTCATCCTGGGTGGCTGCCTGTCTCTCTGTCTCTCTCTCCCTCCACCTCCCTGTCTCTGCCATTCTCTGTTTCTTTCTGTCTCTCTGTCTTTCTCTGACTCTATGTTTCTATCCTTCAGGGTTTTTCCTCTGTCTCCATGTCTCTATCTCTGTCTCTCTATCTCTTTCTGTCTTTTTCCTCTCTGTGTATCTCTGCATGTGTGCATGCCCGTCTCTCTGTCTGTCTGTGTTGCAGTCTCTCTCTGTCTCTCCTTCCCCTCCCTCTATCTCTGCTCACTCAGTCAAGGCCCTCCCGGCCTCTCCCAACCTGGTTCTTGAGGGAGGAAAAGCTGTTCGGTACCACAGGGTGATGGAGACTCCTGTCCTGTGGCTGTGCCCTCATCCTGGACCACCCTAACTTGTCTCAGGAGGACCCCGCTGCCAGCCCCACCCACCTCACTCCATCTTCCCCTCCAAGCTGCCAATCATCCCCTGCCTTTCTTGCACCCTTGCACTCCACATGCTCTTCCTCCGAGAATATGTAAGACTTCGTGTTGAGGCTCCCTGCCCATCTCTGGCCCATCTGCCTGCACTCAGTCCCCTCCCAGCCTGGACCGCATGACAGGGACTCTCAGCCCTGTCAGAGCTGACCTGTACCTCAGGCTACCTCGTGCAATACCACGATTGCTGAGGGGCCAGCCAAGAGCAATGGGACATCCAAGGTGACCTTAATATCTCCCAAACAGTCACCAAATGACACAACTCCTAGGGCCAGGAAAGCATTCCAACTAAGATCATGGAACTTTACGGTCACAAGGTACTGCAGAGACCAGCACACTGGGCCAGAAGGCCACCAAGGCCATTCAAGGGACAGCTCTCAACTGGACCTCTAGTTCAGGTTGTAGGGCCCTGTTCTGTACCCGGTAGTCACCTTATATACATCCTCACCCACCCCAAGCTGCGACAGGCTCTGGCTCTCCAGAAGTAGAAGTACCCAGGTCCCTCACAAACCCAGGCCTGTGAAGTTCTTCATCTCTCTGACACTGAGCAACACTACAGTCCCAGGGCCCTGTAACCCACCTCCCTAACTCCCCAGTCTCCAGCCAAAAGCCACTAGCCGGCCCCAACCATCATAGGTGAGCTCACATCACCCCCTGGTGGATGACTGCAGGCTGACAAGCACTTTCTCTCCATCCTGGCACCACCTGTCCAGGCCCCAAGGCAAAAAGGCATGCTGCTGAGAGTGGAAGCCTGGTGCTGTCCCCAAGGAAAAGTGGAGAGGACAGAAAAGACTGATGACTCACAGAGACAGTCTGGAAGCCTCCTGACTGTCAGGGTCCACGGCTCTGACTTCATAGGGTCACCTTTCACATTTGTAGCCTAAGGAAAGTGGCGCTGGGGGTTTGCTTTGTATTAAGGCCTTCCTTGGGTCAGTCGGGGCTACTCTGGAAAGATACAAACACAGGAATCATGGCTGAGCTCCCCTCCCAATCCAGGGCCGCAGGAAGGACAGAGGACGCGATAGGTGAGCTGCAGAGACTAGGAGGGGGCAAAGACAGGAGGCCAATCAAGCTAGGTCGGCAGGGCCTGAAACTGGGCTCCCAAAGCTTGAGTCCTGAGAGAGGGCACAGTAGCCAGACTGATGAGTCAGGGGCACTGGGACCAACTCAGGCAACCTAGAATTGAATACAACCTGGGATGGGAGTGGAGGAGAAAGGTGGCAGGGACTCAAAGTACACCCCTGCATCTTGGCTGGTTGGGGCAAGTCTACAGCAGCTACAGTGGGGGCTCCAGAGGCAAGATCCAGGAGGAGCCAGTCTAGTTTCTCTAAGCTGTGAGGAGGCAATGACCCACAGACACTCTGCAGAGCTAATTAGAGCCATAGGGCCACTCTAAGGCCACAGGAAGGTACAGGCTGTGTCAGGCTAGGGTACAGGTATAACCTGGGGAGATTCCAGCCAGAAGAGAGAGCAGAGAGGATACGGGGCAGTGATGGGGTGAGGAACAAGATGGAGACCTGGTGCAAGGTCCCCAGCTGAGGGACCAGGATGAGATCTTAGTGGAGAGACAGCAACCTGGATCCATCAGCACCTAACCTGCCTCAGTTTCCCCCCAGGATAAGGACTTTGCCTCTGCCCCTGCTCCTTCCTGTGCTAAGGTTTGTTGATGAGAAGCATGGGTCAGGACCCATGTGAAGACACACGCTCTTGCAAACCCATGTGCTGTTGGCAGGAACCTGCCCGGGAAGTCCTGTGTGACGAGACAGGTGCCCCAGCTCATCTTCCTGATGACTTTCAGGGAAAGCCCAGTTGCTCAGTGGAGGCCAGGGAGGAATCGTGGCAAGCCATGAAGACAAGGACCACCTGCAAGCTGAAAAGAGTCCTTAGAGGGGACTGTCCAGCTGGCACTTTGACCTTAGATTTCAGTCTCCTTCATCCACCGTGAAGAAGTGATGCTTGCCCTTGGCACTTCATCTCAGCAACCACACTAGACCTTGTACCCAGCTACTCTCTAGGGAGATCCCACAGGCCTCCCTCATCACTGTAAAATGTGCCCAGCTCTAGGAGAGGAGGTCCCCTGGAACTTTCCTTTTACTTCCCTTTGGAAGCACATCACAAGGGTCCCTGCAGTCCCTGCTGTCACTAGCCACCAAGACAAGTGAACCGGGGACTAAGCAGATAAGTCAGTGGGTGCTGAGATGAACCCTGCACGTTCCAGGAATGCAATAGGTTAAGGCTAAAATAATTCTCTCTCCAGCCTTGTTACACTATCCCACCTACCTCCCTGGAACTGGCTAGACCCATATGGAGGCCAGTGGTCTCTCCAGTATACCTCAGTCAGGCTTAGCCTTCTAGCTAGAAGCCCCACCTCCTGACCCAAACTATACAGCCCTGCTCATCTCTCACCTGGCCTGCTCCCACTCTAGATATCTATACAATCCATTTATTGTGACTGCCCCAGCCTGTCCCTCACTTAGGCTTCAGTCACACTGAGATCCTATCCAGTACAGAATGGAGCCTTGGTGCCTTGCAAACCTCAAGCCTATTGCCTGTCCAGAGCAGAACCCAGTGAGTGAACACAGATTGGCTGTGGCCAGCAGCCTCCGTGCACAGGTAACCCTTGCAGTGATCCCCTGAAACAAGACTCCCACCTCAGGGGCAGAGTTCTGGGAACAAATTCTGCCTCTGGTTATCAGGGACAGTGTTGAGACATCCTAGCTCTCACCACAGCACCAAGAGCTGCTCACAGCAGGCCATGGGGTGGACAGCAGAATGAAGGGTCAGAAAAACAAGGTATGAAGCCAGGCGGTGGTGGCGCACGCCTTTAATTCCAGCACTTGGGAGGCATAGGCAGGAGGATCTCTGTGAGTTCGAGGCCAGCCTGG
>LOJH01005276.1:838-34477 GCA_001685095.1 Ellobius talpinus | reverse complement strand
CTACCAAAGGCAATCTATAAGTTCAACGCAATCCCCATTAAAATCCCAACAATAACAATACCAACTTTCACATTAGAAGGTTGTTTGCTTGGAATGCCTTTGGTAATTTAGTGGAAGTAATAACATGCTGTATTTTTAGACTCTAATTTAGGCAACATGAATGATCTTGAACTTTGTAAGATGCATGTTCTTTACTTAAGTACTCCCAGAGTAGTTGATAGAAGAGATAATAGAGATAGACAACAAGGGAGGAAAGAAAGGTTGAAGGAATGGGAGTGGGGAAAGAGAGATGAACAGACAGAGTCTATTCTCGGACACAGGAACACACTAAATAATCAATCAGCATTACACATCATTTTAAAATGTGCAGACTATTTCTTTCAATTACTGTTGGCCTTCATATTTCACAACACTTAGCTATGTTACATATGTTAATTTTCCATTTAATAAAAAAGAACCTCAACACAAACATGTATTTTGCATATAAATACTATTCTTGAGTGAAAACAAAGACATTTTTAAATTATCTGAAATATTATGTGTGCTATTTGACTCAGGTTGAAATAAATTTTGAGATAATTGTGCAGCTAAACCCAGCAGCTTTAACAACATGGAACCACACCCCAAAATAGAGAGTAAAATTCCATACCACTGTTTAACTCAGGAGGCTTTGACACATTTTTGTTGGAAAACTGGGTGTCCTGATACTCTCCTGTCTGGTTTGTTTTCCATTATTTTTTTTATTAATTCTGAACCATTCTTTCAGAGAGTCTTCCTTATTTTCAGGTAGAGAAATAATAATGAGAGACCCTAAGCTGCTGTCAATTAGTCCACAAAATTTCTCCATTTGTCCTTTAAAAATTACTGACTGTAACTTATTCCCTCTCAGCGGAGCAGAGCCTCAACTTCAGTCTGTCTGGGTAGGACTATATCAGGTGACCATTGCTCTCAGAGAGGAAGCAGTCGTGTACAGTTACACTAGGCACTGCTGTGATTTATGCTTCATTGTTAGCTCAGGAAGAGACGGAGAAAACCATGGTTAACACTCGTGCATTGAAGAGATAGCAAAGTATGAAATTTATTGTTGGTGGACATCCAGTCATGTTTGGGGACTGATGCTAAAACATGTATCTTTATCTGCTTTCAGTGCTACTTTTGCTTTTGCTTATTGTTTCTTTGTTCTCATGGTCCAATCCAGTCTCTCATGAATTGCCGATGTTCTTTACTTAAGAAATGGCTACTTTGTGTGATACTGTCCTATATAATTTTGTGATTTAACAGTAAAGGCATGTTCAAAATTTGTGGGTGAAGGATGGCTGTTAAACAACTTAAGTCAATGGGAGGAAAGGTTCAGTTTGCTTCTTTTTTAGTTTGAGGTTCCCTAATTATACAGATGGAATCACTGGAGAAATCAAAAACTAGAGGCACTACTTGTTCTGCTATCTAAAGATTTTTTTAGCACTCCAATATATACATTATTTCCTTTATGTTTCTCTCTTAGTTATATATTAGCAATTTATATGTGTATAAATGTGAAAGTTTATAACCACAGATGTTAGATTGTCATAAACTGGAAATCGAGCACCTCAACCTCAGTAGACAACAAGTAGAGGGGATATTCGAGCCTGTTTCAAAACGTTTTATTAGACTGATGATGGATCAGAAGAAGAAAAAAATAAGTTAAAAACCTGTGCAGCTGTTGCAACCAGAGACATAAATGATAACTTTCAGTGGTTCACTGTAAATATTTAACAACTTTCTCTGTAGGGAAAATCATTGGCCTATAGTGTTTGCCAATTTCCATTATGAAAATACTCCCTCTGTGATCAATTTTGAGCTACCAACTTATGTCACTGAGTGTAGGAAGGCTAGAGTTTCATCCCGTGGAATCTCAGAAGTTGCATACATTATGCTTAAACTGAATTTCAAATGCACTTTCTCTTATTGAAAAGAGGTGCAAGGGTCAGCATCTGCCTTCACAATGCTTGGCTGCAAATGACACTTCTTAATATCACAGTTACAGAATCACAGTTATATTCAGATTCTTTCATATCAGTCTATGATTAAGCAAATAGTGATTAAAAGAGAAGGCAAGCTTTGAAACTATTGTTTCTGTCTTTTTTGGTTGTTGGAGAGGGCACATGTCTAAAGGTTTCTGTGCCAAGTGCCATGATTTTCAAGATGGAGATGATGAAGAGATGAACTCTGCAGATTAAATCATTAATACGCCAAATGCACCTAGTATTGTGTCTACATTTATAGGACAATGAGCATAACCCCTTAAATTCCCTGCATGTTCTATAGCTTTTGGCAGTGTTTGATAGGTCAGGCGAGATAACAAAGAAAAGAAATTCAAAAGGGTGTTGATACAAGAGAAAAAGAAAAGAATTTCATAATCAAAGCAATCCATCCACCCAACAAAGCTGAAATATGACCTTTTTCACTTAATAGCTAAGTAATGATAAACTCTTTTATCATTTTCTAATGTATACATTTTGTACAATATATTTCTACCAGTTCCTGCTCATTTGGGGTCTCAAATAGTGTTAGGTGTATCTCTTCTCAACCACTACTTTTATATTCTTCATATACTCCTAATACTGTTTCAAAAAGAACTAAAGAGTTTTGTTGTATTTTGCTAATGTGTGATTTGTTATATATTTCCACTTATTTTAGTGAATTACCTTTATATGAGCCTGAACAAATTTAGCACACCTGAGTTGCATTTGGGTCATTCTACTCTCACAAACTATAATTAAAATGCAGGCCAGTGTTTTAAGGAAATATATTCACTTTGTATATGGGCATATCCTTGGGAGATTCCCTTTGAAATAGAGTGTGCTAAGTAGGATAATTGTGTCCCCGGTAGGATACCCTTCTACCAAACTCTTTTTTACAGTATTTTTCTTTATTGAAAATAGATTCCTTCTCATACATTATATTCTGATTATAGTTTCCCCTCCTCTACTCCTCCCTTTTCTTCCCCACCTCCCCTCCCCTCTGGATCTTCTCTCTTTCTGTCTTTCATTAGAAAATAAAAGGCTTCTAAGATACACCTTCCAAACATGACAAAATATATAATAATAATAAGAAAAGCTATCATACCAAAGTTGGACACAGCAACCCAACTTGAGGAAGAGTATGAAGCTTAGGCACAAGAGTCAGAGACATACTAATTTTCACAGTCAGGAGTCCCATAAAAATACTAAGCAAATAACTATAATACATATGCAGAGGACCTGGTATAGATTCATGTAGGCCCTTGCTTGCTGTGTCAGTCTCTCTGAGCTGATACGTACCTTGCTTAGTTGATTCAGAGAACCATGTTCCTCTGGTGTTCTCCATCCCAAATGGTTCTTACATTCTTTCTGCTTCCTCATCCGTGGAATTCCCTGAGCCCCGAGAGGAGGAATTTTATAGAGAATTCCAATTTAGATCCTCTCTCTGTGCCATATTTGTCTCTGGGTCTCTATATCTAATTTCATTGCTGCCGAAGGAAGCCTCTCTGATGATGAATGTATAAGGCACTGATCTATGACCATGCCAGAATATCATTACGAATCATTTTATTGATCTTTATTTTATTGTTTGGTTTTATCCTAGGTCTCTGTGCTATCTTCTCTTTATTTCTTGGTTACTCAAGCAGTGTTAGGTACAGGTTCTTGCTCATGGAGTGGACATAATTAAATTTGAACTAATCGAATCAGACCTTTTTTGGCTACTTCCACAATTGCCCTAGCACATTATGCAAGACATGACAGATTGTAAGTCAAAGGTTTTGTAGATGGGTTGGTGTCCATGTTTCTCTGTTGGTAACCTGCAGAGTGCCTTCCCAAACCAAACAATGCCTGATGATCCTGCATGCTAAGGTAATGGGATGTGTTGGGGAAGGAAGGTTAGAGGAGGTCTTTGTGATTCCATGGAAATAGCTTCAGCCAGGAAATGGCAGCCACAGCAATTTTCCTGTCACATAATTTAGGTTGAGATTGGAGTAATCCTATCTCAGGAGGAGAGGTGTGGGTCTGCCTTCTCCCTAATTATTGCTATGGGAGGTGCAACCCTTGGCTTAGCAGGGAATGCCTTTTGGGGTTGGAGAATGGAATAGAACCAAGAGTTGGGGAAGGAAAGTTAGAAGGGGATGGTCTGTTGGATCCACATATGAGGGCAGAAGAGACAGACAGTTGCAGCTGAGTTCTGTTGAGTACTAGGTACGATACTGGGGGATTAAGTGTGTGGGAATAGAGAAGAGAAGAAAGTCTGTAAGCAACCTATGTGTTTTTAAGGCAGGCGCACATAGCCTGTGGCTACCAAACTTTTAATTGATTTAGAATTGTGGAAGGGAAAAGATACATTTACAAATAATAATATGAATTCGGTCAGAGAGAGGAGTTATTAAATTGCAAACAAAAGTTGCCTGGAAAACGTTTGCTTCTAAGCTTGCTGAGCAAATCCAAACCAGCACACTGAACCAGGTTTCTTCTTCCTTCCCATCAGTTTTTGTCAGGGTTGAAGTTACCTTGCTGCTTATTAACAAACTTCTCTTTCTTATTCGTATTCCAAATGTGTATTCCTGAAAGACAAGGAAGCAGAATGTCCCACATAATATGTACATAATAAATGAACTGAAAAGACATCCCTAATTTGATGTGGTATGATATTTTCGGATTGAGAAAACTCCTTCAGAAAGACATCCTGAGATTGAAAGGCAAAGCGGAGCCATGAGGAGTTGAAGAGGAAGGTCCCAGCGATGCAGTCTTCTCTCTTGCTCAGAAACAGCAGTAAATGGCAATTCAGGCCTCTGAGAAGTCTGACTGCTTGCTACACAGGCTATTAAATTGATTTTGGAAACCACATATCCTAAGGGTATTTACAATTAGCTGATCTCCACATGAGTTTTCTCTCTATTGGGAAAACTAAATTCTTTGACTTCAAGGATTTTTATGCTGCAAGATTTAGCGAACTGGAATCTTACTACCTTAAGGCCAGAAACCTTAAAGGGAGATGTTGGAGGGACATTGTCCTCATGTCTGCCCTTGAAGGTCCTGATGCAGATGTACTGACATACATCAATATCTAGAGGTAAATAATTCTAAAATTTTCTCCTTTTTTCTTTTTTTGGTGGGTCAGTAAGTGAATATTAAAATAGTGATTAAAATTAGTTTCTTGTATAGCACAGAAGTATTAAGTACAGTAAATAGTGACATTTCTCTTATCTAATTTTACAACTTAAATTTCATTATAAAAGTGATTATTGATTTTTCTCCTTTGGTGGTGAATTCACATTTCCTCAAACAGTTACAGATCTCTTCTGACCCAGCAGCCTCTGGGAAAGAGAAGAAAAATGTTGAACTTTCAGAATCAACTTCAAATGGTTCATTGACTTTGTTTCACCACGGGAAAAAAAAAAATCACTTAACCTCCCAGTGTCAGTTTACCCATCTGTGAAATGAGAAGGCTAATATTTTCTTGTGGGGATGTTCTGAAAATTATTTTGCAAATGTAGTAGATAAAATTGTAGCAAGCATCACTGCCTTTTCTCCTGAATTCTTTGAAGAGGCCGACAGTGTTATTTATGCATTTGTTGATAGTCAGAGTATCATCTGGGTGAACCACGTATATTTATCAGCAGTTGTGAGCTTTATGATATTGAAGGAACACCTCACCCTGGATTGTTCAATTTATGCATGACATTAACAGCAGGGAACCAATGGGGGGAAAACATAAAACCTTACTGAGCTCCATGTTAAGGAGCTGATAATTTCAGGCAAGTAGTCCCACTCTGTATATGATTTCACATTTGTCTGGTGTGTTTTGGTTTTTGCCCCACCTCATTTTACACGATTGATAGTTCTCTGAACTCCTTGCTAATGGTCATCTCTGAGATGAAGGCAAGGCACACCACATTAGGGTTCCTGCTGACTTTCAAGTAAACCATCAAAGAATATATTATATAAAACTCAGATGTCAATTTTAAAGTCCATCTTAAAGATTAAAGGGAGGTGTCCTGGGGAGTCGTCACGGTGACTTGAAGGGTCTGGCATAAGAAGGGAAAGCTCCTGATAAAAGATTTTAATACTCGAAAGTCTTAATTTTGTAATGTGGTCATGAACCTCTGTTCTTGTGTCATTTAAAGCTGGAAAGAAATGTTTCCCTTTAGGCTTCTGTGTCTTCTGGTGCCAATCAACAGGCTTCTTGGTAATAAACTTCTTTATGCCGATGGCTCCCGTGCAACTTCAAGTGGTGCTTGGAGTAATGACAGAATCATTACAAACTAAAGAAGTAAAGGGAATATATTTCATGGGTATGATTAAGCCATCCTAATGCCCTTGAATATGTAAATTATTTTTGACTTAACGACCTAACCTTCTCACATAATAGTATTTTAACCTGGCTCTAGTAAGTCATTTTTACCTCTGTGAATGTTTGTTATCAGACTTGACAAAGTTTATCTTCAGATCATCACACAAAGATTAAATGTATTTATTATGTTTGTGCATGTACAGATAAAATGTATATATTGTGTGTGTGCATGGAGTAACCTTGTTTCAATTATTAGAAGTATATTTTTAAGTAAATTTATCACATAGATTACATTAATAGTGGAAATGATGCATATCAAAATAAAAAACGTGGTTATATCTGACACTATCCAAATTGATGATTCATTTAAGAATTTATGAAGATGTATTCCTCTGATTATATAGACAGTTATGGAAACATGAGCAAGACAGTTATAAATATTTGCTGAGTAACCACCCAATACACACATACACATATGTGAGGTGTGGAGAGTTGTTGGTCTTGCTGTTGCTCTTGAGGCTAACCTCAAGCTCCTGGAATGCAGGGGCTTCTTCAGCTTCCTGAATCATTAAGATTCCAGGTGCATGCCACCAGACTAGGCTTTTGAAATTTATTTCAATGAATATTCTATAGGATGGACATTCTTTATAGAATAGTTACATCGTTTTGCCAACATGCTGCATTTCAGAAAACATGAAACAGTTCTATAAGGATTTCCAGTGCAGTGGGATTCATTTTTCATTTCCTTTATCATAAATTCACTCTAACGTTCTAGTTCTAGTTTTTATATATTAAGTGGTTTTTTCCGCATTATAAAAAGCTACCGTGGAAGTGTTTTGTGTGTTTCCTATGCTTCTGCTAAGACTTTAATTCACGCAACATCATTGCCTGACTTACCTTTAGTGATGGCTCCATCTAACACCACATACTCAATTTTAGGCCAAAAGAAAATAAAGGTTATTGTGTTACTATTGGAATATGTCTTCACATGTGCCTAAGAGGGGAACATATTCTGAGAAATAAAAGGAAATACAAAGGAACCTTAATGGTACACCACTAGGGTGGTCTTAAGTATTTTAAATATCTTTTCCATCTTTTTAATGTGTAATTTTATTGGTTTAAATCTTATTTTGAGTAAAGCCTGATGTTCAGTGTAGCACTTGGGAAGTTTACCATTTTATAACTTTCATTTAATCAACATTCTCTTTAATCTCTTTTTAGGCAGCCAAGGGCAGTTTCCACTAACTCAGAATGTAACAGTTGTTGAAGGCGGAACTGCAATTTTGACCTGCAGAGTTGATCAAAATGATAACACCTCCCTCCAGTGGTCAAATCCAGCTCAACAGACTCTGTACTTCGATGACAAGAAAGGTGAGTACATTTTCTCAGAAATGTTTTAAACATGTTCTGCAATACCCTAATTATAATGAATTTATTTTCCTAAGATGATTCAAATTATTCCTTTTGATTACTAAACTGCTGCTGCTTGTACTTAAACATGATAAATATTAAATACTTTAGTTTGCAAGTCATAAACACCGAAGATAACCTGTGTCAACTTTCTAATAAAATAAACAGCTTCAATTCTATTGGAAAGTGCTTTTCCTGCTAGATTCTTGTAGCCATCTCCTCATTATACCCTTCACTTTGAGAGCTCTCTTGTCTACAGAGTGAATTCTTATTACCTACTGAGTAATATACTGCTATTTTTATGAGCCTGATTTTATGTGGTTAAAGGACGCTTTTATTTGGGGAAGTTTTATTTTATAGATTTCTTCTCATCAATTGAAAGAGCAAGGAAAAACTATGAAAACGACTTATGTATTGAGCATAAATATGTGTGTTTAACAAACTGATTAAAAACCAGTTCGTTAAGAACCTGTATTTATGTGTGCCTAAGAATAAGGTATATTTGGACTCCTTAATGAATTAAGGTGTCTAATTAGATAAAACATAGATTATGGTTTAAATTTTCCGTGGTGAAGAAGTCCACACACTACCACTCAAGCAAACATCTAATAATATATGTCAAATTGTTAATGTTTAATTCACTATTATAACAATAGATGAAATAGTGATTTCATGAAATGTAATATAATATGGAAACATTCATAAGTAAATTTGTATTATAAAACAGAAAATATTATTTAGGTATTACATATAAAATATTTTTACATCTTATATACTTAATTTTTTAGAAAAAAATAAGGCAACCTAAAATCACCTTAATTTTTAAATATTAACATTTTGACCATGAATTTATATATCGGTGGCCTTTTTCCCTCTTTAATGTTATCAATTGAAAATGAATTCTGCAGGTTTTTAAATATATAATGAAACACTGGTTTTATATATATATATAAAATTAAGTTTAAACACAATGGTCTCTGCATAGCATTGGTTAGAGAACAGACAAATTAGGGTCTCTACCCTCATGCACAGGCTGGAAAAATGACTCAGTGTATGTTGCTCTTCAAAAAATCCCAATCTGAGAATCTCCAGAGAAAAAGAAATGATAAGGTAGATGAACGGATATTTTGAATTTTGTTTTGAGAAACTAGCTCATGTGGTTGTGGAGGAAGTCAGGCTTAAAATATTTATGTGCTGGCTAGGTAGCTAGATACCCAAGGGATTGTTCCCCTCACAGCCCATGCCTAAAAGTAGAACTGCATGCCCAACAGGGGTCCTCAGAATTTCTCCCAAGGCCTCCAAAAGAATGAATGAGCCCACTGTATTCTATATTAATAAAACATTTAAATATTGCAATACTGGCTTAAGAGATTAGCTTTACAGCAACACATAAACTAGTGTTTTACCAATTATTGGAGGACAATAATTTCCACTTTTTGTGAGGTGTGCATTGCAGGACAACCACCGAATGGACCTAGCTGTGAACAGTGATGAATGCTGCAAACACTAGTCCCTTGACAATAACAGTTTTGTTTTCTGAGGTTTCAGTTATAGGAATTCTTTACTTGCATAGTATGTCTTTATACAGTTGTTATACAATCATACTTTGTATTTCATAGTTGTGAACATTTTAGGACAAAGGTAAAATATATTAATGTAGCATTATTTCTTTATTCTTTCATTGTATTAAACAATATTGCATAGAAGTACATTTTCTATGGGTGTATTATGTGTTGTATGTGTTGTATGCTTAATCTTACCTCTCTCTGTGTGTGTGTGTGTGAGCACACTCACATACATGTGTGCATCCATTTCCAAGCATGTTTAAAGTCCACAGGAAAATTTCAAGTGCCTTGCTGAGGAGCACTGTTATCTTATTTTGAGACAGGGCTTCTCAGTGACTTAGAACTCAATGAATAGATTAGTCTGGCTGACCAGTGAGCTGGTGACATATACTTGTCTCTTCTCCAGTACTTGGATTAGAAGAAGGGCACCACCACAACAGGTTTTTTAGATGGTTTCTAGGGATCAAACACAAGTCATTAAGCTAGCAAGGGAAGCTACTTTATCAACTTAACCATTTCCCAGACAGTAATTTTTGAATGTATGAAATACTATCAAAAAGAAATTTGTCAGAATCAACAACTGTGGATAAAATAACATTAGATCACCCTATTGTTGTGCATTCATCATGTTGTATGCTAACAAGTTCTACATTTAAATGGATCCTATACTTTTTCAGAAGATCTTTGAAAGTGTGTTTATGGTTGACATCTATAATTAAGAGGTCACTTCCTAAGGCACAAAGACAAAATCTATATTAACTGCCCTTGCCTTCCTTTCTGTGGTTCTATAAGTTATCTTTTATAGAACATCTAGAGGTGGAATTGATTCTGAGTATTTCAAGATAATGCATATTTCCTGTCATAAACAGAGCAGCTTATAATACAATATCTGCCAAGAGAGCAACTCTTATTCTGGGTGTTAATTATGCAGTCAGGAAAGCTCAGAGTATATTTGCATTGTCTACCAATATATTCCTGCATCTTTGGACTTTTTGTAAGAGACCTAATGCATCTCCTCCTGTTAATTCCTGAAGTATGCACTTGTTTAACTGTTCCTTTTCCCAATCAGGGTTTACAGTTGCATCGCTAAGCCCCAGTCCTCCATTCCCCGTTGCCTCCATCACACTTCTCTCATTGACTAGCAGGTGATACTATGGTGGAAAGAAGTTTGCAAAGACTCTCTTTTATGAGTACCAGTCTAGCATGGTTATTACCCTCACCTCTCAGTGATTCAGTTCTTGTATGATATCTTAACTGAGCAAATATCCAGCATAATGGTTCTCAACTAAAAGAATTTGAAAATGATGGTATTTTTGAAGGTTTCAAATTGCAAGTTTCCCACCTTCTTTGTTTTGCATTTGTCTATCTATTCTTCTCATTCCTGAGACTTACCTTGAACCAACAAATGTGCAAAGTTGTGACCAAGCTCAATGCAGAAGCCAACCCTGTGTCAGATACCATAGATGCGCTTTTTCAGTGTCCTTTATTATCCAGCTCCTGCAAGCTGATTGCTACTACTAAAAGCTCAAGTGTATCCCTGTTTTAAAGGTTCTATATTAACACTACTCCTTTTTCTGTAGCATATTGAATTGCCAGTGGTTCGTTCACAACAAAAACCATCTAGGATATATTTCAAGTTCAATTGTTCAAATTTAACATTTTCTAAAATCTTTAATGTTAGAAATGATGGTGAGAAACAACTGAAGGTGGGACCCTTTAGGATAAACAGGTCTGTATTCCCAAGAATTCTGCATCCATAAACTGGGATTTCTGTGCTGTTATAGGTTACAGAAAACACTAAAAAGAAAGAGGAAGAAAGGGAAGGTTACAAAAGGAGAAAGGGTGAAAAGGAAGGGAAGGGGAGGAGGTGGGAGGAAATGGAAGAGTGGGGAAGGGAAGAAACAAAGATAGAGGGTCTGTTGGAGGGAAGAGGGTTAATTATTCAAGAGAATAGACCAAACATACTGCTAATATGACCTCTGAGAGGCATTCTGAATACTCAGTTAAGCTACTTAGAAAGGGAAGTTCTTATGTCCTTGATTGGGCTGAATGAAGAACCCAGGGTGGTGGTCAATTCTCCTCATTATTGGAGAAGCCTTGCTTCCTTAGAATTGTGAGCTATAAGGAAGCATGTCTGATACTGGGCATGTTATAACCAGATAAAAGTGTTAAGCAGGAATCTGTCAAATGTGTGGGTCCAGGAACATCTTTATGAAGGCACCGTGGAAATTGAGGGTATTGGTTAACATGAAACTTACTTGGACACACTTCTTATCAAAGTTAAATAAAAATTCTCATCTTTCCTACATTTTGGCATGTTGATTGTGGTAAGTAATTTCCACAGATACTAAGGGAAATGAGATAGATGTCCAAGAGCCAAAGAGAGTTGTTCCCACACCTACAGCTAAGGAGAGGTGTGAAGGGATTTGAATCTTGACACTTTACCTTGGTTCTAACAGGAACTTTCTAGACTCAAGGATCTGGAAATGAAAACTTCAGGTCTTGTACCCTATCTGTTTCTCTTTGAAACAAACAAAGGTTATACACCTTGGTTGGATCTGCAGTGCCCATAAGGGCTGAGCATGACCTTAGACTCCTTGCCCTCCTCTGTCCACCTCCTCCTGGTGCTAGGATTGCAAATAGACATCTTGGGTCCCATATTCTGTCACTGATTTTTTTGCCACACACTTCTTCCTTAAAGAGAATATATTCCTTTAACACCATTTAAATGCACATAGAGAGAGGTTTTGCAACAAATACTAAAATGAGCAATTACACAATAAGGAAAATATCTTACACCTGAGCTGGACAATTCAGAAGCTACATGACAATATCATTACTTAGACTCTTTTAAAATAAATAGATACTTATAATTCTACTGCTTAAGAATACTAGTCACATAGAAAATGCTGCTACACAGCTGACAGTTATTCCTTGGAAACATTTTCCTAGAAGTGTATTTGTTATCTACCTTGCATAACCACCTTGCTGAATTATAGACATGGGTAGTAGAATAAGAAGCTGGCAAGGAAGAATCGCATGGCTGTCACAACACAAATATCAAAAGTTAAACAAATAAAAAATTGTGGTTGAAATCATCAGCCTGGAGTCAGATATGATTTTCGACACTGCTGTAGACTAATAGGAGGTGTTGATGGACACCTCTCCAAAGGTGATCAGATGTCAGATTGGAAGTGTAGTTTTAACAGGTTCCTAACTGCTTGGCACATACCTAAAGATAAGTCATTAAACTTTGAAATTCAATTACAATCCAACTCCTTTCTGAAGAGCTTATGGAGAAGTCATTTTCTTTCATACTTAAGAACTTTGAAGATAAAAATGAAAAATAAAATCAGGAAGACCATGCCAGTGTCCACAAGAATGAGAGAAAACTTTGACACTTATGGCTCAGAGAGTGTTCACTTGTTAGGACTCTCTAATTTATCACAGAGCTCATCTAAACTGTTCTGAATGGTTGGTAAGCAGGCAGAATTGTTCAGGTACATAAAGACCAAGACAAATGCATGACAGGGGTCATTTTTACTCCACTGAAATGTTCTTTGGTATTTGGCAACTGAAATTTTAAAAAATCAATTAGATCATAGTGTCTGTTCCTCAGCAGGCAATTTATAAAACAATTGAAGTAGCAAAAGCTGATCACTTAATTCTCAGAACAGAACACTTCACTGCGTTCCTATTGACAAATATTTAGCAAACATCTCTAGAAGTATATAGTGTGCACATCCCACAGCTCCAACTCTGTGTGCTTAGATTTGTCTTCATATAAAATGCAAAATATATTACTCTGATATTTTACTTTATCATACTTTTGATAAAGAGATGGATTTCCTTGCTCTGTAAACATATAGATTGATGTCTAGATCTCCAGCATTCTTGCTAAATGCCAGGCAGGTATAGTGTATTCCTTTATTCCCAGGATTTGGGAGGCAGACATAGGGGATCTCTGAACAAAGCAGCCCAATTACAAGCTCAGGACTCAAGAAGAGACTATGTCTCAGTAAATAAAGTGCAATGATGTGGGAAGACACTAAACACAGTGTCCTTCTTTCATAGTCAGGCATAGAAAGTAGTCCCTATATATGCATAAACATGCACACACCGGGGCATGCACTCTTTATACATATACACATGTAAGAATATGTTCCAAAATTTTTACAAGTTTCCTAAAGGAGTGAAAATAAAAATCCATCCCCCCCAAAGAAAAAGCACCAAGTCACTGTGTTGTGTTAATTAACCAATTATTCTGCTGATGATTTTACATTCATATTGAGAACAATGCAAAAGGAAGAACATGAATTAAGTTCCCTAAAACAAAAATGATAAGGAGAAGAAAAGTGAGGTGAATTTTAAATGAAGGTAAGCTTCTCATGGCTCCATACCAGTCAATGACACTTCACAGTGTCTATCTGTGCACCTGGTATCAATCAATTTGACAAGCTTTAAAATATTAAAGATGAGCAGAAAGCAAAGCAGGTATCGAGGTGGAGAGTATTAGATTTCCTTTTGCTTTCTTCAAAAGTACCAGGCATTCTCTTTGTTCACAGTAATACACAATTACTATTGTTCTCTTGTATTTACCTAATTCTTACGTAATGGTTAAATAACCTTCAATATGGTTAGCATGTCTCACCTCAATCACAGTCCTCAACTATAGGTTCAGAAGGCCTTCCCGTGTTTTGCATAAAAAGACCCTTGAGTATTTGAAGACTGTAAATAGTAACCTTATGTAGGTTACTTTGTGAAATGACAAGCCTTTAACTTCTCTTGCCTAGTGTGTATGATATGGGGTTGTTGCAAAGGCTTCCTTTTGTTGCCTTCATTTAGTCTCGATCGTTTTATTTTCTTGCAGAAACAGTAAATTATTCTAGGACACTACTCCAATGACACCTTCTTTGTAGTTGATCTCTTCAGTGCACCACCCTCCTCAACCCTACCATACCACAATAACTTCAGACTAATTAGAAAATCTTGTAGCAGAAATAATAAATTCTTGTAGAAAAACATAGATATTAATCAAAAGGAATCAAGTTTACAATTGGAAAATAGTATTAATTTTGAGTTAAATAGAATGCACAAATTATATTGAGAGAGACAAACTGCTCAAGGCCATTACCAAAGAGGAAAAGACACCAGGGTTTAGCTACAGTGGGAAATGCTGCTCCCTGTGGGCCTAAAACAGAAGCAAAGGGACCTACTTCTGGCAGCAGAATGAAAAGATGCATGTTGTATCTCCTGCTTTTCTGACTCTGATCTATCAGTGTCTTTCCTGGATGCACACAAATGTAAACTGTATGTCAAGGCTTCCTGAATATGGTATTTCCCAAAGCAAAGGACAGGAAGGAGTATTTACAGAAAGTAAGATGCCTAATACATAATGCAAATAAACCCAATATAACATTGGATCACCCTCTGCTCACAACTTTCTTCAACTACACTGCTTCTTTAGAGGGAGCAACAATTGCCGTAACAAAATTACATTCTAAAAAATTAATTTGATGAAATGCCATTGTCCAGAAATGTGATGTTGATTTTAAGCTTCCATTTCTGTTTGTAGTGACACCATTTACATTAAATCCATGGAAATTCTTCAGTTGTACAGTATATAATTATTACCTCCACTTCTTTATATTTAAATGACTTGAGTGAAACATTCTCAGAAAACATGTCAACATTCTTGTGACTGCTAAACTATAAGAACATCAAGACTGGAAATTTGATATTACATGCACATAACTGAATGCTTCCATTTTGGGACATTTCAGAATTCCTCAGACTTTTTTATACTTAACATTTTATAACTGCTAGTTTTTTTATATTGAAAAATTCTGTAATGTCTTTCAAAATGTTTTATTTGAAAATCAATATTCTCTGTAAATAAATAAGATATTAGAGTCTTGAGATGGTCTTAATGAGAATGGCCTAATAAGTTCATTTGGATGCTTGATACCAAGTTATTGGGACGTTTTGTGGAGCTGTCATCTTGTTGGAGGTTGTGTAATCTAAAGTGCCGTGTGTGTGTGTGTGTACATGTGTGTGTTTGCCCTTCAGTGTCAAGTTGTCATATTCATCTTTATATGAATAGTGAAGTGGACAGTAGCTAAAAAAATTGTTAAGGCCATATAATATTTAGATAGGTAACTATAATTTTATTGATTGTATAGTAAACTTTTTATAGGAGATGTATGTTCATCAAATTTCTAATGAAAATGTCCTTCGTGAGTCTAGGAAAATAGTCTTGAAATATACATAGTTTAACATTGATTTTTGATGGGAAAGATTTCTTTGCCATTTGAACTGTAAGTTAATCATATACAACACTTCCAGTAGAAAGAGTAAGAATGACTACAGAGTAACCAGCTTGCATAGTGGTCTAATAGCATTTTATTTGTATAGAGAAGCCCATTTATCAGATTCATTACAGGGTGGGGAGTTAAGAAAATCTAATGCTTTGAGAAAGGTTTCACCATAACATTGTTAATGTAATTCTCTGTGTAGAAATGGAACTTTGACATTACTAGAAACACTAATGAATTATGGATAAATTTTATTGTTTAAAACTGCAAGATTTACACTTATGTAGTTTTTTTAGATAAAACATCTTAAGGTTTTAGCTGTTAGTTTCTAGTGCTTTTGTTCACTCTGATTTTCATAATGACCAAAACTTAAGGAGAATTATATAATAGGTAAATGAGAATTAATATAAGGCATATATTGGGAATTTGTCTAGCTATGATTCATTTATATTATAGAAATTGCTCTAGTTTTAAAAAATTATGTAGGTTGAAATTTTATAGATTTTACAATGCCAATAAAGGCAATTTTCTGCAATTTTCATTTCTATTTCCAAAATTTCAAGAATAGATCTGTATTTACCTGGTTGATACCATAAGCATTACTGTATTTTATGCATTAAGCAGAAGTATGTGTTCATTAACCCAGGCAATAAAAACAATTTATATTTTCTGTTATTCAATGGATGTCCCATTGGATAGTTATATTTGTAAAAACTATGCAGGATAACCTTTTATTTATAAGGTAGATTATGAAAATAACACAAAGTACACAAGTAAGAAGTATGTATTTAAAATATTATTTCTTAAATATCCCTTTAAATTACTACAGCTCTTTTGAAACTCAATGAGTTTCTCATGTATGCACTGAGAAATGTTGGTTTGAGAAAACAAAATAAATGAAAATAAGGGAGATATAGGATACATGCAGTTACTGGTTATTTTTAAATGTATTTATAAATATATGAAGCTGTATATTTTATGGTAAAATATTTGTGAATGTGGTTATTGCTTTCCAATTTATTCACTTCGTTTTTATTTTAAAAATTTTTAAATTCATAAATTCCAAGTACTTTCTCTCCCATTGCCTCTACAAAATATTTTTAATATTTATACAACAGAACAATTTATATCTCTAAATAAATATTTTAATGTATTTTAATTTTGAACATGACGATCATAGAGTAGTATATGTACTCTGCTTTTATTAATTTATTTCTGTATTCCCAGAAGGTGCTGTAACATGATCCTTGGATATAATAATAAAGAAGTTTTAGAGTGAATTGTAGAAAGAAATACTATGTTAATCTCAAAATGTTTGTGTTTGTAAGAACTAAATCTCCTGATGATATATGTCCTTTTGTTGTTGAGTACTGTGTGAACTGAAGTGGAACTGGGCCATTAGCAGGAGGATGATGACTTATTTGAGTCTCCTTCTTCCTTATTTCTGAATATCAGAATGCTTGATATTGGTTTAGGAAGACAGTTAACTAGACATAATGCATTGAACTTAAACTTTTGTAGCCTCTGCAATAGGGTCTTTCCTTTATTCAAGAAAGGACACACAGTGATATTCAACGAACATTTTTTTCCCTCTGCTTTCTGTTTGACATTATTTCTGTTGGCTTTTATTTTTATTTTATTTTTGTATTTTGTTATTTTTGATTATGTTTTGAGACGAGGTCACACATAGTCTAGAATAGACTCAAGATTGCTGAATAACTAAAAATGCCTTGAATTCTTGTTCTATCCACGTCCGTTTCACGAAGGTGGGGATTTTAGGTCTGAAGAGCCACACTTGCTACATGGACTATTGCTGTGACTGTTTGTGAACCAAAAAGGCAAGCTTTCTGAAATGGACACCGTCTAATCATGTTGGCAGGAGAGTTCAGCCACTCTGTCTGTATCTGAGTGCACAAGAAGGAGCAAAGGCTCCAGAATAGACTGCAGATGGGGCTTTGATACCTTTGAAGAATTGTGACTTTTTTAATTAAGACATAAAACTGTTGGAGGTTGTAAGACAAGAAGCGAGACAATCTTTTAAATATTGTCATAGTACCGTTCTGACTTCCACAGAGTATAAGCATTGGAGAGATAAAGATGAGAAGCAAGGAGACTCTCTCTCTCTCTCTCACACACACACACACACACACATACACACATACACAGTCATTTGCACACTCACACACAAAAACTGACTCACATGCACACATATACATTCACATAAACACACACAAATGTTGGAAACAAAGTTGTTTCAGACACAATGTGGAAGTTGATAAAGTTGATGAGGAAGTTGATTGATTTCCTGTTTTTGTGAAAGTAGATTGAATCTACTTTAAATCTGTGCAAATTTTATTATCTGATTAAAAAAGATGAGTTAAAGAGTGGAGGAAGGAGCACGTGAGATTTTAAAGGCCTTGGCTTAAATGCCTGAAAAGACAGATGCAGGAAAGATGTGGGCCTCAGAAAAGAAGACAGATGTGACTGTTGGACATCTGAATGTATTAAACATACAAAGAGAATTGTATAATAAGACATGATGGTAAGAATCTAGAGAGTGATGTAATTAAAGATCTTAAGCATAAACAAGTATGATCTGGATCAACAGCATTGGTAAATGTTCAAGGTAGTTAATATTGTCAACTTGACACTATCCAGAATCACTGGAGAAAAAGGAATTTTTACTTGAAATGTTCCTCAGATCAGATTGGCTGTGGCCATGTATGTGTAGATTTGCTTTGACTGTTGACTGATGTGGGAAGGCCCATCCCACTACTTGTGCTGCCTTTCCTGGGATGGTGTACCTGGGATGTGTAGGAAAGTTGGCTGAGAATGAGGCAGAAAGAGGGAGTCAGTCATACTCTTCTGTAGTTCTTGCTCTGTTGCAAGGAGTGGCCGCTTGCTATACCACTGCCCCAGGGTCCCTGCCTTGAGTTCCTGCCCTAAGTTCCCTCAATAGTTGTGATCTGGAAGAGTAAGATAACATAAACATTCCTTCCTGAATTGCCTTTGGTCATATTCTTGCTCACAATAACCAAAAGAAAGGGAAAATAGGTAAAACAACGAGAAACCTTGAGAGAAGCAGTTTACTTAAAGACCCGAAGACAACAGATTAAGAAAGTAGCAGAAAAAAAAAGCATTGGAATAATGAATTTATTAACACTTTTGTTTCTTTTTTCCTGATCTTCTGAACAACTACCTGTATTTGGTGATATTTGGATTGAAGAGTATTTATGAGAAGGAGTGAAAGGCAGGATGAGAGCAAACAGTTCTTGCAATGACAAGTCCCAGAAATGTTTGCCATTCTTATTTTTCTTTTTTATACATGTTAGCAAACACATAAAAACAATAATAAATCAATACAGCTGTAGCTCTCTACGTATATCATTCTTCCTCATATGTTCATAGAGTAAGTTTTTTCTTAACATTTATTTGCATGTTTCCCACCCACATACCACTGCTAAATTCTTTATAACCAGATAGGAAGCCTTCAAATTCTTTACCAAGAAAAGAGGTAACATAGGCTGAAATTAGAGGCTTAGACACAGGGGATGCTGCTAGGACAGAGGCATCTTTTTACAGGTCATCAGAGTAGGAGGAGGAAGAGGGTCAGCCTTCTTCCCACCAGGGTGGGCATGAGTGCATGCCTTCATCACATCTCTAAGCTATTGTGGGTGTGAGCCATCCATTTCTTTGCTAATAGGTTAATTCAAGTGTCTCATTACATTGAGAAAAACAAGAACAATCATAGACAAGGCAAAGCAGCCCTAACCCTAGTTCTCATTAGCTCAATCCAGCATCTGAGCAGGAAGCAGAAAAGAGGGAAGCCATTTATTCTCCATTGCACATGAAATGATGTGTATGGTTTATACTCCAGATGTTGTGTAATGGACTGTTTTTACTTTCTTGCCCTTATCTGAGTAGAGGCTAAGCTATAGATCTGTGATAATGACTAAGACACAGTAACCTCATTCATGAAGATTTTTACAAAACTCTGTGTGCCATTGTTCAGTGAAACATAAAGTACATCCAAAACTGTAACTTAGATAAATTATTAGATAGACAAATAAAAAGATGCTAAACTAAGTTAATATAGGAAAAATTATTAAGGTTATAGTCTTTTGTTATTTTGCAATTACAAATAACAATGAGTTTATGAGATTGAAATTATTCATATTTCAATGGTTTAATTTTAATGTGACTTAAGTGTGTATTTCTTGCCTGTTAATTGATCTAAACTTTATGGATTGACACTAGTATTTGTGACTGGAAATAAGGTTTGAGCTGAACTATTTCTGTGTCTTACATTAATAATAGTCATAGTAGAAAAATGGGTCTCAGACAAGTGAATCCAAAGAAATGGAAGATAAGATTTTAAAGCAATTTCAGCAAGCTTAAGTTTCTTATTTTAAACTTTAATACAAAATGTGGCAAATTTTGTTGCAATTTCAAAATTCATCTTCAATCCAGAGTTAGTAGCCATTCTAGTATTTATCCTATAAACCTGTGAGGAAATGCAGTTTCAGCTGGGAGGACCCCATTCAGGATTCATAGGTTTCTTCATGCATTTCTTTTATAAGAAGACATAAAATTTGACATATCCTATCAGTGTGGTAAGATAATCCAGAATAATATTTTGCAAATGATAATAAGTTAATCACCAACTTCAATTATAAATGCAATTACCTTATAGATTTCTATAGAAATTCCATTATTCCAAGCTTTTTGTTTTGTTTGGTCTTTTGATACATTGCAAAATGTACTATATTCCATTCTAAAAAGATTTTAAGATTTTTGATGATGCAAATATATATCAGAAAATAAGAAGGCTGTAAGTCTTCATATTTACAAATAGAAATTGTCTAGTAAGCATTTGATTAAATCAGCTTGAAAATTAATATGCAATTATAATTTGTTTTAAGCCAACTTTGTAGTAAAGAAAATAAAGGGCTTGATCTGAAAAACTAGAAACCCTTGTATGAAAATTTTTATATTTCTGTTGTCTTGCACTTGGGTAAATACACAGATATACAATTATAACCTATCCTATCAGAAAGACTAACAAACTGCTGGACAGTGATAAGTCGTTATGCCAAAAACTTCCAGCAAATTGGAACCATCAACTCAGAATAAAAAGAGGATTTTGAGTTTGAGTTTAAAGAGATGGCAAAACAATTTGCTGTAGTTTCAGGCAGAGATGAAAGTGTTCTGTGCATTTTGTTCTTACACTCCCATCTGACACTTTTTTATCCAAAATAAAGTACTGGGAAAATAGCAACTAGTATATTTTAATTAGGAGGGCTCAAGAAGATTCAACTCAGAGTATTCACAATGGTGAAACTGTTACATGCATTTTTATACATGGATGCTGAAAGGAAAGAAACCTAGTAACTTGGATCTATAATGTCTGAGATGTTTCAAGGATTTGAAACTAAGAAGTGTGACTAAACAATGTGAGGTTGACCTCAAAGACTTTGCTAATCACTTTATTGGTGTAGTGTAGTGTATCAGCAGGAAGAAATGGAAGCTAAGAATAGGACAGTGGGAGTTACCCAATAGAGAAAAGACAAAGGACAGGGCAGAATTGGAACAAAACTTCACATGAGTCCATGGGGCATAATGGATTGTCAAGATGATTGATATCAAGGTGAGTGAAAAAAGTAAACCTGGCTTTCCAGTAAATTGACAATCCAATAGATATCATTTTGGACTAACAGTTTGAAGTCTAAGAATGGTGGAGAACCAATGCTGAAAGCAAAATTTAGAATCATGTATGAAATTAGGAGAATATCACATACACAGCTGAACTGACTGAAAGCTTCTAAAATGATTACCAATGATGACAAGGAAAACTGGGGCAGGAAAAGGTACACATTTCTTGTATGTCACTTCAACTATTGGCAGTATGCTGGCTAAGTAGAGTAGCAGACCTACTCATTTCAATAAAGGCCAGTTAGTTTAACTGAGAAGTAGTTGGGACTCAAATTAGGATGTGGGAAAAGAAAGGGAAAAGCATTTACATGAAAATTAGGAATTTCGAAATTATATTGGTGATATATTTACTGGATGTGTAACTGGGGAGCACATGAGTCTGAGTCAGTAAAGTCAACAGTGCCTCAAGCCTAAAAGCATGAAAATATGATGTCCTAAAAGAAAGTAGTTACTCTCAGAGAAAAAGAAAAGAGAATGTGAGATGTTTATATTTTGGATAAAGTAATTATGAATGCTTTTAATTTTAATTTCAAAAGGAATAATTCAATCTGAAATTTTACAATCCTCTTACACTTTTATATGAACACATGTATCATGTACTTGAGCTAAAAATTGATTGAATGCTTGAAACACCATAAAATGATGTATTTAAATAATATCAACAGAGTAGTATATGATGAGTTCATAATGGAAAACAAAGAAAATCACAAAACGTTAAGCCTCACCAACATTACTGCCTCTATAAATGCTAAATAAGGATGGATTAAATAACATGATAATGTTAACTGGGAATTGATGAGCTCATGAGGCCTCAATCATAAACAAAGAATTACATACAACTAAGGAATGCCAAAAATAAGTGGAAATAGTCTTCTCTAGGAAAAATCGTACCAATTAGTTATCCAACACCAAATCACACATCTCAGTTCACAATCTGAGCAGATTGTATTTACAAGTATATATGTATATTCCTATACCTACATCTACATCTGTATCTATACATATATACATGTAATAACAATATAAAAATAATCCATAAACTTGAAAGAGACCAAGAAAAAATATATTGGAGGATTTCAAGTGAAGAGGTGAAAAAGAGATATGTTGTAATTATATTATAGTCTCAGACTTTTTTAAAGTTTAAAATGTTCAGGTTAAGAGGATTTAAGGAAGTTTAATGTTAGTAAGTCTTACTATTTAATTTCAAGTTAATAGGTTTGCTGTTTAGCTTATGAGAAGTGATGGATTATGTCACAAAGATGTTCAAAGACTGAAGCAGAGACTGCTCATTTATTTCCCAGCTGCCCAGACCCGAATAATCACAGAGAAACTATATTGATTACAACACTGTTTGGCCAATAACTCAAGTGCATTTCTAGATAGCTGTTTAATTTTAAATTAATCCATTCTATCAATCTGTGTGTTGCTATTAGGCTGTGTGATATGGAATTCCCCACTGTATCCTGTGAACACCATTAGTTAATAAACTGTCTTAGGTCTGCACAGGGCAGATTAGAGGTAGGTGGGGAAAACTATGAATGCTAGAGAAATAAGATGGAGTCAGGAGATGTCATGTAGCCCTGCCAGAGACAGATGCCAGACAGAACTTTTTCCGGTAAGCCACAGCTTCATGGCAATGCACAGATCAATGGAGATGGGTTAGTATAGGATATAAGAGCAAGCTAGAAATATTCTTAATCTAGTGGCCGGACAGTATTGCAAAAATATAGTCTTTTGTGATTATTTTGGGAGTCTGGAGCCAGGAAATAAATAAACAGCTTCCAACAAGAGCTGTGACTTACTGGAAGTGTTTCAGGCATCTTTCTGCTTTGGCAGCTACATGGCATCTCCTTGACTCTGTCTACTCTCTCTGTAGAGCTCTTCCAGCCTGGCTATACTGAATAGTCCTGCCATAGGCCAAAGCTGCTTTATTCATTAACCAATAAAAGCAACACAAATAAAGAAGGGCATCCCAGATCATCTCCCCTTTTCTGTCTAATTAAAAAGAAAGGTTTTAATTTTAACATAATACAATTACCTATACAAAACAATTATCAAGCAAGAATTATAGTTAAAAATAAGTTTATTTACAATTGGAAAATCAAGGAAAGTATCATCTATCCTATCTTTATGAGTCTAAAGTTTAATATCTAATTTTTATATCTAATGTTTTATATCTAATTTATCATAACTAAGGAAAACTATAAATATAACTATCTGTCTTGAACTCCTCAAAGACTCCAGAAGGATATATTACCTAAGTAAACAGGAAGTGCATTGTAAGCAACTTCCAAAACTCTAGAATTGACAGAGACATCTCATTGCCAAACAGTCAACAAAAGTTCTTCTTTAATGTTGGGGCATCTATCATCAGCTTACAAGCCCATAATATCCAGCAGACTTTTCCATGATGATCTGTTCTGCCTTGCAATGGCAAAGTTCATTAGATCCTTTCTTCTGTGTCCTATAAAATGTCTGGCAGTTTCTTCTGTGAAGCAGGAAACTGAAGGACCATCCCATCATTTATAAAGTTCAACAGTCACTTTTCTATGGGTCCTGCATTTCTAATTCATACAGCATACCATGAAGCAGTCTAGGGAATAACAGTTTTTTGCCCAAATGTCTAGAACACTGAAGAAAAATTCCATAATGAGATTCTTCATTGCCCCTCAACCCTTCTGAGGAAATTGGTGCTGCCAGAAGCAGATGAGTCTCACTGTCAAGAAAAGTCTAAGTTCTTAAAACCTTTTAAATGTCATGTTCTGTAGGTCTTTGACGTGTTGAAGATTTTTTACTCTAACTGAAATATGTCTCTATGTATCTAGAAAATCTAACCAAAATGACTACAAGTTTGACTATTGTAAATGACTACCTATTAATTTGGATTTCTTAATTATAGATTATATTTTAAATGAGCTACACAAACACATTACCTTAAATGAGCAGAGGTATATATACACATTGTAACAAAATTCACCTTAAATTTTTATCAATAGACCAAGGTCCATACCATTGCAAAGTATCCATATTTATAGCATATTCTTCATTAAGTAAAAACAAAACATTTATAACCAATAATTTTGGAAATTTGTGTTTAGTTTTCTTCAAACTGTTTCCTGTTTGTTGGGTGAAGTATTTTTCAGGTTCATGGAGACCTTTCAGAGGATCTTGTTCCATCAAACCACATTAGCCTGGAAAGAATTTGCAGGTTCTCATCTTCTGTGGAAACAAAAACAGAACCTGTTTTCCAAAGTAACATATCCTTAGACTCAAATTTTGAAGTCAAGATACCTTTAAAATATATATGTTGGTTCAGCTTAGCAGGCCAAAAAATCAAATGTCTCTCTACTTAGCTCATTCACAGTCAAAAAATTTAAAGAAAACACAATAATAAACAAAATATAGACTCTCTGTGTAGTTTCCATCTTTACATAGCTTATTCCTTTTTAATGTATTACATTTTAAATTTTAATTATGTTTACTCCTTTAATCTATGACTATCTGTACTCTTTCTTCTCTCTCATAAATCCATGTATATTTATTCAACACTATGACCCATTCAGAGGTCTTTTTCATCTGAATTTGTTTATTATGGATCTGTAACCATTTTTTGATCAGGAACATCTTTTTTATTTTTAAATGCTAAGCGGGCATGACTAGGATCAATTCCACAGTCCTACCTGTTTACTCGTCCCTGTCCAAAATGGCAGAGGCAGTTTCACTGCCTCTGTGAGCCATGTTCACTGCTCCTGCTCTAGGGAGGCAGCAGGTCTATGTCTCCATTAAACAATTTGTAACATGTTGCTCACAGACCTCATGTAAGTGCTCCATAACAGCACCAGCATAAATCAGGAAGCTGGCTCTTAAAAGAGCCACACAATTTTGGTGCTAATGCTAAATTAGGAAGCCTTCTCTTAAAAGAAATCAATGAATCCTGCCACTGTTTGCCTCTAGCTAACAGAACCTATCTGAAAAACTGTGGCTACCAAGAAGCAGGGCTTAACTCTGTTCTTTTGTGTCTATAATTCCTTCCTAAGCTCTCTCTGGTTTTATGTGGATGTAGTTGCCTCATGTTGGTACAATTTTTCACATCAATGTGCCAGGTTTTCATACATGGCTTAAATCAAAGTCAAAGTAGCCACTATTATATCCAAAAGGAACACCTGGTTTCACTCTTCCCATTTTGTTCAATGTCCTGTCATTTGTTGTATGTCTGTCTGAATGTGACTGAATGACACAAAGTAAAGAGCTATTAGGAATAATTCTCTGCATACTCAGCTTGTCAGGAGTATATGGAGTGAAAATGGTTAATATTTAATGTAACCTGGATGAGGAAAAGCCTTGTTTACAGAATCATCTTAAAGAATCATCTATAAGACCTACAACAGTCATTCTACTTCACATTCTGAAAGTAAGTTTTTAAAGTTACTGATATAGATCCAAATTATCATATCAGATATTATAGCTTTCATATATATACATGTATTACTTTTTATAAATGTGTATAGTATTAAAACCAATTTCCATTGAAAGCTATTGTAATTAATAATTTTTGTTCTCCACAATTTCAGTAATTTATTTTGCAAGTAAAATAGTATAGCTGAGATTAGTTTTGTAATTGTATCATGACAGCATAATTACTGACCTCTTTATTATCACATACTTACAGAAATCCAGAATAATTATCAAACCTTTCTCATTCTGTGTGACTCACTTGTTATATATTTTTCTAGTGCATTATCAATCACTTTACTTGGAGCATTGTAAGGTGCCAATGAGTTAATTATTGGATATGTGTAATTATTGGCAAGCTTGACTCTACTTTGTGCAACGTGCTGCCACTGTACTATTTAATGAACAAATGCTTTTAGACTTAATCATTACTTTGCATTCCCCTTCTACTAAAATAACCACAAATCACATGTTCACATTTCAATCATTAAGACAACAGTAATGAAATGAATTGTTTTTCTGACTGTAGGGTTTTATGATTCTTTTTGTTCCATGCATTTTTATATCATTTATTCCTTCATGGTTAGCAAAAATGCAAGTTATAAGGATTGTTTTAAAAGGCAGAATTGTTAAGACATGAAATACTTCCTGTTTATTAAATAGCACAATAAATGATTCTCCCCACAGTAGAAAATAATAGTGGAGAATAGAAAGAAAGAGGGGAAGCAGAGAATAAATATTTTTCTTTGAATTGAACCATGGAGAGTTTATGGTAGATTTCCAGCCATGTTGGCTCATTGATTACTCAGATGGTAGAAATACATTCTCAGTGTGTGCTCTTCACTCCTAATGAAAAAGATGATTAACCCACCTCAAAAGGAATATTAAAAGGTTTTTTTTTCTTTTTTTCCCTTTTTTTAACAGAGAACTCTGTTCAACAGATTTAGAAAACTGGGAATCAATGCTTGAAATTTGCAAGCACTTTTGAAAAGATGTGACCATAATTACCAATCAAGAGGAAGATAGAATTGACACAATGTTATATGTTGATTACATGATGAATGTAGTTAGGATTCATTGAAGTCTCCATTGTCCAGAGATTAAAGAGAAATTCTAATTGAACAAAATTACCCAAAATGACCTTAAAATTGGAGGTTATAAGTGAAAGCTAGAAACCTGCTCAAGGATACTTAAAAGGGGGAGGAGGTGTTAGTACCTCCATTTTCTTTTTTCTTTTTTAAATAACTTTTATTGAGCTCTACAGTTTTCTCTGCCTTCCTCCCTTTTCAATGACTTCACAGTGAGAGTCTTAAGGAATTCCCAATAGGATTCATTGAGCTTGTTAAATATTGAATAAAATTCCTCAATTAAGTAAATTAATAATCATTTTGGAAAACATAATATAAAAATGAGTGATCATGGAAAGTGGATAACCCTCCTGCATTTCATGTAGAAAGTATGTTGATAGAAAATTATTCAGTCAGTGTAAATTCTAGTACATTTTGTAACATATGCTTTTTATTACTTTATTATTTTTGGTGCATACAGTAATATATATGTGCTGTAATAATAGTGGACCATAATCTCTACTATTATATGCTTTCTTTAATGTCACATAATTTTATAAGGAAGTAAACTATACAAGTGAGTCTCAGTAAATTTAGCAATGGAAAATTATTCTATTCATAGACATATTTGTTATTATCTACTTATTTTTATTGCCTTTATTGAGAGGAAAGTTCTAAAGGAATAATTGCTAAGAAATATTAACATAAAGATTCCCAAATACAGTTTTCTTCTTGTTTATTTTAATGTAAGTACTTCAGGATACTAACCCTGATACTGCCTGTAGCAACAGGACCACTCTTACTTCAGGACCTATAGACCTATGATAGAACCAAACATGACTAAATACAAGAAAGAAGTCATTTTGTACTTTTCTAAGTTGAATAAAATGTAAATGTCACATATAACTGAGATCACCCTGGAATGGGTTTGCCCTGAGAGAGGAGCCCATGCATGGTTCTGGCAGTGTCCTGTGAGCTCTCTCCAGCCCTTGAAAATCTGGGGGAGAGGGTATAAATCTGGTGTCTTTTTAAAGTAGAGGAGACCACACCCCAGTGGGGATGGTATCTTAAATGCTATTGGCTGAAGGAGCAGAAGGAACTCCCGCAGCAGCATGGAGTGTTTTACTTTCTTTTATTTTTTTTTAAATTTGTGCTTATATGAGGATATATGTGCCCATGTGTTAACACACATATATTTGTTTGTTTCTTATCTTCACAAGGCTCTGTGCTTAACTCTGGAGCTCAAGGTTACAGGCAAATTATCTCTACATTACTTTTTACATAGATGTCAAATTCTTGAAACTCAAATTCTCATGCTTGCCCAGTAAATATTTTACCAACTGTGCTCTCTTTCTAGCTCAGTATCAATATCTTTCTTGCTTCATTTAGTATAATGTCCGCAACGTAAATTAAATTTGAGACAAATGGGAGAATTCATTTTTTAATAATGTAAACAGTATTTACCTTTATTTATATGTTATATTTTCTCCTATTTATCCACCCATCCCCACTTAGGTTTTTGGCCTAACTTGTGTTTTGTAAATAATGCTATGAGGAGCATGGTTTGCAAGAATCTCTCCCACCTACTAATCATCCCTTTGCTGGTTATATAGCTTCTTATGTGATTGTTGGGATGTTGGAGGGAGGTCACTTGTTGGTTCTTGGCTGCTTGGCTAGCTTAGACCCGAAATAATGACATAAAAATTGTATTAATTTAATCACTGCTTGGCCTAATAGCTCTAGCTTCTTATTAGATAACTCTTATATTATTTCAATCCATTTCTATTAATTTATGTATTGCAGTGTGACTGTGGATTGCCAAGTAAAGTTCCCATCATCTGTCTCTGGCAGCTCTACAGCATCTCTCTGACTTTGCCCTTCTTTCTCCCAGCATACAGTCTAGCTTTCCCTGCCTATTTCTGTTCTTCCCTGCCATAGGCTCAAAGCACTTCTTTATTCATTAACCCATAAAAGCAACACATAGACAGAAGGACCTCCCATACCATTGGGACAATTGGTGTTTTTACTAAGCACGTCTGTATCAGTTTCTTTAATGGTTGTCACCACCTGCTGATTTCACTGATAGTCTTAGCATTTTTCCACCCTATGAAAAATCCTTACCTCTATTCTTTGTGATAACTATTAGTGTTTGTGAAGTAAACTGATTATGGATTTATTTTCTACTTTATCTTTGTTTGACAAGTTTCACAAAATTCCATAGCCAACATTCAAGGAAGATTCTACTCAAATTCTTTTAACTATTTCTAAAAACATGTTATCTCTTTTGCTTTCTTTCTCCCTTCATTTCTTTATTCCTTCATTTCTTTTTTCTTTCTTTTCTTCTCCCCCCTCTTTCTCTTTCCCTCCCTCTCTCACATTTAGTTTGTACATTTTGATATTTAGGTACTAGCACTTTATATGACTTGTGAACATTTCCTCTTTCCCATTTACAGCCTGTGTTTTGTTAATTCCTTTTTTTTGTGAAGAAACAATAGTTTGATACATTCCTATTTGCGTATTTTGTCTTCTTTGCTTGGATCTTTTATGTCATCTCCAATACCAATATATTTTCTCCTACAGATTTTTATAAACTCAGACATTACATATAAGCCTAATATGTTGCAAGTTATTTCCTTGTTTATGGTAGGTATATGGTATTTGTCTAAGATATCCTGTTTGCATATGATTTGTTGAAAAAAAGTTGTTTATTATTCTGAGTGTACTCTGAAAACCAGTCAAACAGTTAAATAGCATTTAAAATAGATAAATGAGATCTCTAATTGTGATTATTTTGCACTACTTTGATGCAGTTATTCTGCTTTGTATGTATGAACATGTATGCTATGAAATGGTATATGTTCCATATGAAAATTTAAAAACTATGATATTACCCTGGACATGATGGCTTAAAATTAATAGTGATTATATTTATCTATGAACATGTGGTACCTATTTATTATTATTTGTTATTAAATTTAATTTGGAAATGTTTATTTCAATTAAAAACTAACCATATACAAAATTTCAAATTAAGAAAACCAATGCTTATAATTAGAATTCTTCAGATTACCAAATTCTTGATTATTTAAACAAAATATTTCATTTATCTAGCATTTATTTTTTTCCATTTAACTTGATTTTTAATGACAGAGATGTGCATCATATACCTACGATAAATCTTTAAATTTTTACATGAACTATTCTATGGCTCCCTAATAACTATAAATATAAGAAAGGTAAATTAATGAAAACATTTATTAGAAAAGAAATCAAACATTTTCATGTTGTTTCTAAAAAGAGTAACAAACAATAAAACCTAGGAAAATTTAAATGAAATATATATATATACTTTAATTTGTATTTATGCATATGTGTGTTATGAATGTTTGTGTATGTGTCCATATATTGTATATATTTCAATGATAAAGTAATAATATATATTTGGGAGTATAAATGAAGGAAATCTTTCTACATTTCAATGCAATTTCAATTATAGATTTAGATTATATTAAGGCATGTAAGTGATCTTCTGATCTTGTGTTGAATGCCTAATTTTCTATTAATATATAAGCATTGTTTGGTCCTACAGACACAAGTTTTAGGTATGACTTTAGTTTTGCCTCCTAAGATATATGGCATGCTGATGCAAATAGTAAGAAAATATCCAGCTGTGTCTCAGCAGACTTTGATATTTCTTGTTTAATTCTTTCCTATCTCTTAGGGGAAAACAAACATGTTGGTCTGTGTATACGTAAATGGAATGCGTATTCACCAAGTTATTGACAGCTTCATTGATTGTCATTCAAAACTATGAAAATGGAAATTTTCAAAACAGTTCATGAGCTTTGAGTTCCAAGCCTCTCACAATGCATGCTTACTTTTCATGCTTTACTCTAGGCTAGTCACTATTTTGTCCACTGTGGCTCTGTTGTGAGGATCGCTCCAGACGCACTTTATGTGCCAGTGATTCCCTATCCAATTACTTACTGGCTGTGTTTCTCTTTCCCTATACTTTGTTGGTTCAGTCGTCTTCTACAGAAAACGGGTCCTGCTGGTAGAGACTTGAAATGTATCTAAATATAATGGATTGCTATAAATATGGCCCAAAAGAAGTTAAATTCTTATCAGTTACAAGTTCATAACTGATGTTAACTGAAATTAATTAATTAGCCCAAATCGAATTAAATTAACTAAGAAATTAAAATTACTCACTTAGGTATTCAGTACCTAAGAACCTGAGAACATGCTGGTAAACATGTCTGAGAGTGTGCAAGTGTGAAACTTTGTGTGATAGTCTCTTAAATAGCCCTGTGGTGATAAGAATTACATTAAAGAAACGCTTAACTTCTTAAAGGTTGCCAAACCTTTAGCGAACAGTTAACAAATGGAAGTGCATTAAAAAAAACACCTCATTCTGCCTGTATGAATCAGCTGGCAAAGGTACCTTTTCTTTTTCTCGGAATATGTGATAAATGTTCCGATAGATGTATTTAATAGATTTTAAAACCTGCTCTTTATAAATTCTGAAATGTGTAAGAAATCACTAATATAAGAACAGTTTAAATTTTATTTGTTTTGTAAACGTGTTGATCTTGTGTTGATCACAGTTTATTCAAAGTTCAAGGGAGATACTCAAGACTGCCTAGAAGCACAGGTCACAGGAACATTTTTCATTCAGGAATCTTTGAGAAGGTGTGCCTGGTTCTGTGAACCTGTAGGGTAGTCAGAATTACAAAATGTCATAGTTTGAACTCTCAGCATATTTTTCTTCTCTTGTTATTCAAGTGTATTAGAAAAAAGTCATGAAACTTTTTTCCCCTTTTGCTTCATTATTGATATTTTTCCTAATGTATCCTACATTCTTTGCCTTCTATTGCTTTTCCTGGGGGGGAGATAATGTGCAATTCCATTCCCAAAGTGAAAATAGACATCCTAATAAAAATTACATAATAAAAATTACACATAAAAATAACTTATTATTTGATCGGGGGCCTCGTTCCAGGCCCCTGGCATCCATCTTTGGAATATTCGGCAGAAAACTCCATGTCAAGCCCCCTCTGCTGGGAGTTGCCTCAGTCCAAAATCCGACTCCCCAGGGAGGGTAAAGACCACTCCTACAGGCTACTTAAACTGTCCCCCAAAGAATGAACACATGGTCTCCCCATTTCCTTTCTGGTGATCCTGTGGGCTTTCCCTTACACCACCCCTCGTGTTTTCCCGAGGTCGCCCGAGAGTGCAAATGTCCCATTAAACCTGGATATCTTTTAATTTGGTTTGATTTAGTCTGAATGGAATTATTTGTGTTGGCAGAAAAGCTTGTTGGTAAGAAAAACCTAACACTTATTACCAAAGATAAAACAGAGATTTGTTGCTGGGATCACATTTTCTCTCATGTCAAAGTACCTTAAGTCATGAATTCCCACACAAATAAGTCTTTTTATGTTGTTCCTTTATTTCTTCTACAAGTCACTGTATTTCTATTTAATTCCCGGCTATTAAGCACTGTCTGTGTTAAAAACCAATGATAAACACATCGTATTAGTCTTATCCATACTTACATTCCAAATGGCATGAGTGGAGGCAATTTGTCAGCTGGTGTCGTCTTGCAGTGAAGGGCCATAAGCACACTGACAACACCTGGTATAGTATTACCACATGTTTAAAGAGATTTCAAAGTTTTTTTTTGTTGTGGTGGTGGTTTGTTCTGTTTTTTTCAACACAGCAAAATGAGCATCATCAATTAGAATATTCCAATTGAAATGTCTGTAAAAAATGACCATTTGCTACTAATACAGTTCTTTTTTCTTGTGAAAGAAATCACATGAGGTTACACAGAGCTTCAGGTTCTCATTTTTCTGCCTTCAGCTGACTGCTAACAATAGAGATTTATAGAGACAAACTGATCAAGGCCTAACAGGTCACGTACCTTTATCAAGAGTCAATAGTCGAGGTCAGGATTAATTTTGTTGCTTTAAAATGTTGAAATTACTCTCTATGTCCGAGAACAGTATGTGGCACCACTTAACTATATGATAAAAAAGGGCCTTGAGTTACGCAGCATGTGTGTGACATAAACGATATCTATTTGGAAAGATTTAATGGGC
Source organism: Ellobius talpinus (assembly GCA_001685095.1). Lineage (NCBI taxonomy): Eukaryota > Metazoa > Chordata > Mammalia > Rodentia > Cricetidae > Ellobius > Ellobius talpinus. The sequence continues at coordinate 1,553 of LOJH01005276.1, read as the reverse complement.
CTGGAATAGAGGGTAATGGAAACTGAATTGGAGTCATTTATGTTGTGCATAGAAGAAGATGGTCAGGGAAACTTCAAAGAAGATTTCTTCTGCATGAATCAAAATGAATAAGCATGCAAAAGCTATCTTCTTTGACATGAAACTTAGCACTAAGGCATTATTCCAAGGTTTATATATTTGAAGTTTTAGCTACACACAAAGCATCATGAATATTTTCACATCAGTATCTAGCTAAATATATGAGAAAAATAGAGTCTAGATAATAGGCAAAATCTTTCAGGTGACTTAAAGCTACATGAGTAAGAATTAATGTGTAGTTCCACCACAGAATTAACTGTCAACTTCTTTCATTTCTTATTTTCCATGTAGTTCAATAAATTATTAAATATCAATAATTTAGTACTCATTGGACTATACTATAAGGGACATTTCATGTTCTGAGATATAATGAAGAATCTTATTCCTTTATATGGCAAGTTAAGATGCACATGTATATGTAGCTGAATTTGGGGAATCTGCATTGAACCTATAAAAATCAAAAAATAAGGGGATTAAATATGTAAATGAATATTGCAGTACATTCTTGATTCATAAATAAATGCTAATATGAACACATTTCTCTCATCTTCTGAGACTGAACATTAAAAATGAAGACATAGGTCTGGAGAGATGGCTCAGAGGTTAAGAGCACTGGATGTTCTTCCAGAGGTCCTGA